>REGL01000222.1:60965-81466 GCA_004194395.1 Aurelia aurita complex sp. Pacific | reverse complement strand
TAAAAAAAGCTAAACTACATACAATTTACATAAATGCTACATACAATTAAAAAGAAGGACAATAGTCTCAAACTATATCGGAAAATTGACTGCTCCTTCGTTAATTCACCAGTTTAAAAGTTCAAACCTTTTGTAAAATTGCCGAAATACAATTCAAGAACAGCAAAGCAGCTTATTAGGCATCGATTTTTTGAATTGCGAGCACATTACCCCCTGTGCCCCACAACTTTTATGCCTAGGCCAGAGTGTTATTTCAAGCAAATCCAAGATCCAATTTGACCTCTTCAGGATCCTCTATCTAGCCTTCAAATTTATCTACAGCACTACCAAGCAACAAAGATCAAACGAAAAATAAACAATGAAAAACGAAGTCAAATTTTCCTTCACTCTGATTCCTTGTCATCATTTTCAACCTTAACTTGCATTTGACGCATGGTGTATGTTAACACATTCCCAATAGTTCAAATCCATTGCAGCACAAATGCGCAGACATTTCGTATCCAGCTTCTGGCATGCTTTTTTCACTGAGGCCTGAAATTCAAAATGGTAATTAATTATTCTCTCGAACAGAACAAATCGCAGAGTATTTGCTAGTCTGTTAAATAATACCGTCAAGTAGGATGGGGGTAGCCTATGAGTAGACCCATTACCCAACTGGAGAAAGGGTCTACGAATTAATGAGCGAAAGCTTGCTACTGCAGTTCCAGATTTCTAGAACCTAATTTATGCAGCCTTTGTTTAGATTCGTTTCACACATTATTTGAAAAGAGGATTAACATAATTAACTGGGCAGCGGTAGCAAGCTTTATCTATTTATTTCGTAGACCCTTTATTCTTTACATGTTCTTTAGGATAATTGTTCTACTCGTAGGCTAGCTGGGGGTGACTTTGATCAAGTTTATTTTCAATAAACTTGATCAAGCTTCTGGCATGCATTTTTCACTGAAGCCTGAAATTCAAAATGGTAATTAATTATTCTCTCAAACAGAACAAATCGTAGAGTGTTTGCTAGTCTGTTAAAGAATACCGTCAAGTAGGATGGGGGTGACTTTGGTCAAGTTTATTTTCACGCTTCACCAGTTCTTTCGCATTTTCCCATCGATAATCCATTGCCCAATTTTCCTTGAGTTTATTTTTGAGTAGGCTACCAAATTTTCACTACAGAGAATCTAGCAAAGCTTTTATCTGTCAAAGTTGGCTTGCTTGTCCGTGAATATATAGTTTCACTTCACTGGGAAAAAGTTTCTTTAAAACATTTAGATTAGGGAAATGGACAATAGAATTCTTCTGAAGCCTACCGGCCTACGAAATATTTCAGAATGGGTCCTCTCTAAAACGTGCCACCTCTTGATTGGCCTTGTTATTGCCATTTCCGTGCCTTTGATTATACAATAACAAAGAACAAGTAGAACATACATAAAATTATATATGTTAGTGTATATAAGTTTATTGCGATTGACGTGTAACTCACACTTAAATTAAAAGCCTTCCAATGGTTGCCTGACATCCAATGTGAAACTGACTCCAGTGTTTATCAGTAGAGATTGTTTGCGCGTAATTATAGTAGTAATTGAATTTAATTGCAAGCAGGTTTAATTTAGTTGCTCGTCTTTACGTCAAAGCCATGGGGTAGTCATGGTATTTTGCTCCCCATGGTATCTCGTCCTGGTAGTGTAGTAAAGTAGTTTGTAAGTGTTGTTATAAGTAATCCTGTTTTTGTAAATTTTTATACTGAATATATATATAAAAAAAAAGAACATACATACCGATAACGTTCTTGCAGTTGGACCAGGGTAAGGCAGACCACCCAAGCCATAGAAAGCCTCTGTTTCAGGAAGGATAATGACAACGAGGCAGGTGAGCAGCAAGGCTGACATGATTATGTTTGATGCCATTTTCTGTTGTATGAGAATAAGATTTTATGATGGTTTGGTTAACATTAAGTTTATGCACTTTGGATGTCAGTATGCGCTCTGGATTTGCGATTAAAATCAAATTACAGGCCAACGTAAACACGAGACATTCATTAATTCCACATTAACAGCATTAAAGAGCCATTGTCACCCAGTGTCCTTTGCGGGCACGCTGCAATTTCAGACTGTCTGAAAATCAAATTTGGCCTAAGCAGAAACCATGGATTCACACTGCAGTAGTTCAACTGATAAACACGATTCACTTTGGTTGAAATGTTCTGTCAATTCAACTACTGCACGATGATGGATCAATATTCCGTTTAGGCCAAATTTAATTTTCAGGCAGTCTGAGCATGCCGCTTGCCCGCAAAGGACCCCTGGGCGACAATGATTCTTAAAGGGCATACCAGATTAAAAGAGCTCATCGCAAAAGAGGTTATGTAGCAAAAATACCCAAAACTTGAGAAACATGCTGTCAAGAAGTACCCCAAACTTTATAAAAAGTATTTGTTTTGCCCTCCGCAGGGGCTATGTTGATGCACGAGCAAAGCGAGTGCTTTTACTCCTCGGTTTCCAATAACCCACGAAACATCACCGGCTCCGTCTCCAAAATTTTTCGAAGCATTGATTTTGCAGTTTTCGCATTTCACACAGACTTTTTAACGTTTCTTCAAAATGAAAATGTTATCTTGAACATAAATCTTTGTACTTCACAGATGAACTAACCATACCTTCATACCTCTTATGATTGCTCGATCGGATATAAGTGGATTTTGAACGGTCACTTTTTGGNCCTCCGCAGTGTTTATGTTGATGCACGAGCAAAGCGAGTGCTTTTACTCCTCGGTTTCCAATAACCCACGAAACATCACCGGCTCCGTCTCCAAAATTTTTCGAAGCATTGATTTTGCAGTTTTCGCATTTCACACAGACTTTTTAACGTTTCTTCAAAATGAAAATGTTATCTTGAACATAAATCTTTGTACTTCACAGATGAACTAACCATACCTTCATACCTCTTATGATTGCTCGATCGGATATAAGTGGATTTTGAACGGTCACTTTTTGGTGGATTGGGTAACGGAGACATGACTAAAAAAACAATTGTGTATTTTGAAATGAATGAAATTCAGTTGTCGTCATGTTATTCCATAAACTATTCCATTTTATAGATGCTACATTTTGAGCTATCTCTTGAAACATTCATCCTCTGAAACGTGGAAATCTAGAAAATATTAGCTATGATCTAGTCTATCAAGTGATCGCTAGATTATTGCTTGCAGTAAAGTTTACAATCGGCTTTCATACAAGTATACCGTGTGAATCAATTAAATGTATAGATATTTGCAAGCCTGTAGTTCTCAAACCATTTTTCAGATTTCTATAAACTGACAATACTAAAGTAGTTAACATATCAACCCAGATATAAAATGTTGTTTGTCCCAATCAGTTGTATCTGTCTCACATTGCAAGCAATTCTATAGAAATAACAGGTGTCCCAAAAAGATGTATACGGATTTGGTCGACTCCAGCGGTGTGAATTTAGCTTCAATCAATGTCTAATCACTATAAAAATGTTCCTCAATAGTTAACTTGAACATAGATAGGAACATCGCTTGTCGGTATTGGTGCTTTGAGAGCAGACAGGTTAATCTTGAAATCTCAAATTTGCCTCTTCCTGCAAACCAGGCTCACAGTGTATAAATCAACGATAGCCTTGATAAAATTTGAACAATATTAGATCTTGTGTTATTGTGCTGCCCACTCATCCATTGGGCAGTTTCTCAATTTTTCATTAATTTCAGTTCATAATTTCAATGTGCTTCAGAAACTTGCTCAGGCAAAAAGGTCAAAGCTCTGGTTTGCAGGTGGGCGCATATTTGAGCTTTCAAGATTGATATTGCTTCTCTCAAAGCACCAATACCAACAAACCGAGGTCCACAAAAAATTGTTCAAAAACGCGACTTTAGTGGGGCATAACTCCAGAACAACGCATCGGAATTCAATTCGGTTTTCGGTTTTCAGCTCGGCTCAACACTCTCTATTACAATCAAGAATAAAACATTTTGGGTTTAGGTGCACTTTAAAGCTAAATTCACATCGCTGGAGTCAACCAAATCTGTTTACTTTTTTTGGGACACCCGCTAGCTCATCTCAAACTCCTTTAAAATAGATTGGAAAATTTTCATCAAATTTTTAGCAATTTAGCACTAGGCATATATAAAGATACTGCCGGATAATCCTATGTACTTAGGACTGTTAATGTTCTGAAAACCATGAGGCCAAATTGCTCGCAAATTAATCAAGGGTTTTGGGCCTCTTTGAAAGATTTTGAGATGAAACATTTTCATGAAATTGCTTGTAATTTGCGAGAACGATCGATTTTCACGAACTAAAATTTATCATCTAACTTGAATTGTTGCTGTAAAGCTATTATCAATGTACATGAATTCTGAAAATGGCGTGAGAGCCACTCGCTTTCAAATGGCTAACCACTTTTAACTCATCTATAAAGCTGCTTAAGTGAAAAATAGTTCAAACCAACATCAAAACTGGGATATGGTTCGAATTGTGCAAAGTCTATTAGACTGAATTTAAAATGAAACATCATGTGGCCGGAAAAAAAGATGTAAATAACGAGAAGGGAAAGTGAACACTGAAGATTTACCAGACAAAATTTCAATCGAAGGTTTTTATTTTCAGACCTCTCGTAAGAAACATCATTGTTATTGTCATGAACACGTCTTCGAGATTTCGAATCTTCTTTCCAACTATTTTAGTGAATAACAAACTTAAGCTTTATTGTTGCTCGATTTTGTCAAATTGCATAACAAAAATCACTGTTTTTATTATCATTGGGAAGTTGAAGGTATTAATGAATCATAACAACTTACGAGAAGCGAACGTCTTCGAGATTTCGAATCTTCTTTCCAACTATTTTAGTGAATAACAAACTTAAGCTTAATTAATGCTCGATTTTGTCAAATTGCGAAACAAAAATCACTGTTTTTATTATCATTGGAAAGTTGAAGGTATTAATGAATCATAACAACTTACGAGAAGCGAGCGTCTTCGAGATTTCGAATCTTCTTTCCAACTATTTTAGTGAATAAAACTAACGTCGCTTTCTTCTTGGATATGAGTAATTAATAACCCTACAGCAGAGGAGTTTCTTTTTATAACTCAGTTGACGATAGAGAAAGCAAGGAGATTGCGGATGCGATAAAAGTAGTGTGCAAATATTGAAAAATAAAGCTCCGTTTCNTGAATGAAACCTTAAAGGGAGTACAAAGACAGCAGCCTTTGCCATCGTTTGTCTTTGTTTTTGTGAATTTCGTAGAGTCAATTATTCTGGAAGCTGTGCAGAGCAAGTCCTTGACATCGCGAAAAGCATGCTGGTCTTTGTACTTTCTTTAACTACACTGTTATCATTCTATCGTTGGACTTTTAAGAAATCTCTTTTTTTCTCAAAATTACAGCATGTTTATTTCAACCCATATGAGAATATGATATCATCAAATTTCCAAATCGTAAAGCAGAAGAGTGAAGACTTGCGCTTGATACCGGGTCTTCCAAAAACCGGGTGTCCCAAAAACCGGGTGTCCCAAAAACCGGGTGTCCCAAAAACCGGGTGTCCCAAAAACCGGGTGTCCCAAAAAGTACTCTCGTTTGAAAAATCACCAACATTTGATTACACGGCCGAACTTCAAATTCTCTTTTTATGGGAAGTAGATGAAGGACCAAATTTTTTTCAAAGATATAGCTGATCTTGTAATTGGTTCAAAAATTAGCAAATATAGCTCTTTTTAGGGCTTCCTGATTTTGTATGATACTGCAAAAAATCACCGATAATTCGCACGTAAAACTTCTACCTTGGTCATAAATGACAGAAAGAAATGCGCTCTATCATTAGAGACTTCAATGATGATTAGAAATCTCATAATTTGGACTCTTTGGCAAGATTGAGTATTTTGCTTAAAAGCTATTGCTCAAAAAGGTTTTTCAACGTGTAGATTTTCGACCTTGCTGTATCAAAAGCAACAATTTTATCATCTGCAATATTTTTGGGTTTTTTGACAAAATGACTCAAAAAGAAAATTTGATCAAAGGTTTGATAATCAATTTTTGGTGATATTTTAAATAGGAGTGCTTTTTGGGAGACCCGGTACTATATACTCTAAGGTCTGTAAAAAACAGTCAAAGTAAATTGATTAGGAAGGCCTTTTTATGATTAATAATGTCAGTGACAGAAAAGGAACAAATGATTGAAAGTTTCAAGGTTTAGTATGAAGATAAATTCTCCGGTTTTGAAGCATTAAGTGATTTTGATTTTCCTGCTACATCAATCAGCAACTTCTTATCATATAGACTCAAACTTTGCATCAAACTGTAGGTTAAAGTCTCATCTTTCCATAGATTTAAGATCGGGAAATTGGCTCCTTCACAGCACAGTAGCCAGTCAAACAGCGCGCATATGATTTTTGGGACACATGGGCATGGTGCAGATCAGCAATGAATTGTCCATATCTGTCCAAGGGCGCCTGCCTTGTAGGAACTGTGTTTATTCCCAATACTATTTTCTTGAAATAGTGCACTGTCCTGTTAATCTGTTACAGTGATTTTCAAATTCTAACGTCTGTTAGCGTTGACCAATCAAAAACCACGCTGTCTGGTTCCCTGCGCTGTGGTCATCTCGAATAACAGTTTATCTTGTATGACATCAACACCGGAATTTGAACCACAAAATTATTCTTACGTCATCTTGACAGGACTCTGTATACTATGTCACGAAAACAGTACTGGGAATAAACACAATTCCTAGAAGGTAGGTGCCATTGATCTGTCCTGTTCTTGAACGGCCTTTTTTAGGACGGATTTGATCAAAAGCAAAAGCTTTTTAAGAGATTAACTGCAAATTAATGTTATCGTCTGATTTTGCTATCGTTTGATTCGAAGTCTCATGAACGCTGCAGCTGCCANGTTCATTATACTGAATGGCTTGAATGAAACCTTAAAGGGAGTACAAAGACCAGCAGCCTTTGCCATCGTTTGTCTTTGTTTTTGTGAATTTCGTAGAGTCAATTATTCTGGAAGCTGTGCAGAGCAAGTCCTTGACATCGCGAAAAGCATGCTGGTCTTTGTACTTTCTTTAACTACACTGTTATCATTCTATCGTTGGACTTTTAAGAAATCTCTTTTTTTCTCAAAATTACAGCATGTTTATTTCAACCCATATGAGAATATGATATCATCAAATTTCCAAATCATAAAGCAGAAGAGTGAAGACTTGCGCTTGATACCGGGTCTTCCAAAAACCGGGTGTCCCAAAAACCGGGTGTCCCAAAAACCGGGTGTCCCAAATAAGTACTCTCGTTTGAAAAATCACCAACATTTGATTACACGGCCGAACTTCAATTCTCTTTTTATGGGAAGTAGATGAAGGACCAAATTTTTTTCAGAGATATAGTTGATCTTGTAATTGGTTCAAAAATTAGCAAATATAACTCTTTTTAGGGCTTCCTGGTTTAGTATGATACTGCAAACAATCACCGATTATTCGCACGTAAAGCTTCTAGCTTGGTCATAAATGACAGGAAGAAATGCGCTCTATCATTAGAGACTTCAGTGATGATCAAAAATCTCAAAATATGGGCTCTTTGGCAAGATTGAGTATTTTGCTTAAAAGCTATTGCTCAAAAAGGTTTTTCAACGTGTAGATTTTCGACCTTGCTGTATCAAAAGCAACAATTTTATTATCTGCAATATTTTTGGGTCTTTGACAAAACGACTCAAAAAGAAAATGTTATCAAAGGTTTGACAATCAATTTTTGGTGATTTTTTAAATAGGAGTGATTTTTGGGACACCCGGTACTATATACTCTAAGGTCTGTAAGAAACAGTCAAAGTAAATTGAATAGGAAGGCCTTTTTATGATTAATAATGTCAGTAACAGAAAAGAAACAAATGATTGAAAGTATTAAGGTTTAGTACGGAGATAAATTCTCCAGTTTTGAAAGTGATTTTGATTTTCCTGCTACATCAATCAGCAACTACTTATCATATAGACTCAAAATTTGCATCAAACTGTAAGTTAAAGTCTCATCTTTCCATAGATTTAAGATCGGGAAATTGGATTGATGGCTCCTTCACAGCACAGTAACGAGTCAAACAGAGCGCATATGTTTTTTGGGACACATGGGCATGGTGCAGTTCAGCAATGAATTGTCCATATCTGTCCAAGGGCGCCTGCCTTGTAGGAACTGTGTTTATTCCTAATACTATTTTCTTGAAATAGTGCACTGTCCTGTTAATCCGTTACAGTGATTTTCAACTTCTAACGTCTGTTAGCGTTGACCAATCGAAAACCACCCTGTCTGGTTNAAGTTAAAGTCTCATCTTTCCATAGATTTAAGATCGGGAAATTGGATTGATGGCTCCTTCACAGCACAGTAACGAGTCAAACAGAGCGCATATGTTTTTTGGGACACATGGGCATGGTGCAGTTCAGCAATGAATTGTCCATATCTGTCCAAGGGCGCCTGCCTTGTAGGAACTGTGTTTATTCCTAATACTATTTTCTTGAAATAGTGCACTGTCCTGTTAATCCGTTACAGTGATTTTCAAATTCTAACGTCTGTTAGCGTTGACCAATCGAAAACCACCCTGTCTGGTTGCCTGTGGTCATCTCGAATAACAGTTTATCTTGTATGACATCAACACCGGAATTTGAACCACAAAATTATTCTTACGTCATCTTGACAGGACTCTGTATACTATGTCACGAAAACAGTACTGGGAATAAACACAATTTCTAGAAGGTAGGTGCCATTGATCTGTCCTGTTCTTGAACGGCCTTTTTTAGGACGGATTTGATCAAAAGCAAAAGCTTTTTAAGAGATTAACTGCAAATTAATGTTATCGTCTGATTTCGCTATCGTTTGATTCGAAGTCTCATGAACGCTGCAGCTGCCAACCCCGCCTACCAATCGATTATTACAGAGCCTTTGTCACCCAGGATTCTTTGCGGGCACGCTGCAATTTCAGACTGTGTGAAAATTAAATTGAGCCCAAGCTGAAAGATGGATATACGCTGTAGTATTTGAACTGCTAGATTACCAACTGTAAGTCAAACTTTTCTTATCGACTCAGCTACTGGAGCGTCGATCCAGATTTCAGGTTAGGCCAATTTTGATTTTCGGACAGAATGGAATTGCAGCGTGCCTGCAAAGGACCCTGGATGCAGTGGCGTAACCCCAGGGGGCACTCACCGCATACGCATACAGGGGGTCAGTCCGAGAAATTTTCAGGCAACCCAAAAATATCAGTCTAGCTTCATTGTGACCAAAATATCACCTTATTTTATACCTTGACATCTGTAAACGAACATAAAAGATCATGATACAATGCCAATTGAGGCCAGGATTGCCTCTTAGGAGCCCAGAAATATCATTTTGACTATATTTGATGCCAATAAATATCGTGGCTATAATTTCAGTTAATTTAGACCCAAAAATATCACTTTCAGCAATATTCTGACCAAAAAATATCGGACTTACCTCCCCGCATGTGCATGTGCTGAGTGCCCCCCTGGGGGCGTAACGCACGGTGGTTGGGGTCAGAGCAACTCCTAAGGGCATTCGAGCTTTAGGGGCCCCATCTTTTGTAACGTACTAATTTAACTTTGGAGAAACTGCTTGATGACTTTTTATGAATTGAACGCCATTGTGAAATGAATCGAACGCAAATTTAATATATAAAGAAATGCTGCAAACTGCAAACTCATCAAAAATGTTTTATTATCTTCAAGGGAACATGAACGATTTAGATGACTGGACAAAAAACCCATTTCTGTACGATACTTGAGCTCAGCTTTCAAATACATAGTTGGGAAGCATATGGTCGATCACAATCCTTTCCTTTCTCCATCCGATGATGACCGACAATCTAAAGAGCGTGATCTCCAATGCCTTGATTTTGCCAATAAAAACGCCGTTTCAATTTTGGAAATCTGGCAAACTTTTGTTGATTTATGTGCCTTCTCAGGGGGCCCTTGTATAGCTAAATTACTACAGGGCCCCGAGCTGCTTCGTTATGCCACTGCCTGGGTTACAATGGTTATGACAAGTTTAATCACAAGATTAGCTANCTCCATCCGATGATGACCGACAATCTAAAGAGCGTGATCTCCAATGCCTTGATTTTGCCAATAAAAACGCTGTTTCAATTTTGGAAATCTGGCAAACTTTTGTTGATTTATGTGCCTTCTCAGGGGGCCCTTGTATAGCTAAATTACTATGGGGCCCCGAGCTGCTTCGTTATGCCACTGCCTGGGTGACAATGGTTATGACAAGTTTAATCACAAGATTAGCTACAAATAAATAATATGGTCTTTGATCTCCTTGCCAAAAAAGAAATCGGCCATGTAATAAAATTTTAGTGAATGATCAATCAAGAGTATTTTCCTTAGGACACCCGATAGCAGCTTCTTGTGAATCTTCTCCATAGATTAAGATCTCCATCTCCGATCAACGAAACATAAACACGTGCCCATTTGACAACATGATGAACACGTGCTTCAAGGAATTGTTCATTGCGATGTTTAAATATATGCTTTTAAAAAGACTTCTCTCTTTATTTTTATTTGATAGAGTGCACTCAGAGGTATGAAATCTATTCTTCCAAAAAAGGGAAATCGCCTGATCACCTCGAAAACAGCTAGGATGAATTTTCTAAAACAATAGACACAGATCTGATTAAGACAAAGCAACTTGGCAGCAACAAGAATAGATTTCACACCAAACTAAGGCCCCGTCCACACGTATACGTTTACGTTTGTAAACGCATAGAATGATTTCCGTCCACACTGAAACGCCAAAGCAATTGAAAACGATTGATGAACATGGTGGATGTGACGTTACCGTTTACGAAAGTATGCGTTTACGATCGTCCACATGTAAATGCGAAAACCGCGTTTTCAAAACAACTGAAAGCGATGGATGAAGACAATGTCTATGACGTTATCGTTTACGAAAGTATGCGTTTACGACCGTCCACATGTAAACGCGAAAACCGCGTTTTCAAAACAACTGAAAGCAATGGATGAAGACAATGTCTATGACGTTATCGTTTACGAAAGTATGCGTTTACGACCGTCCACATGTAAACGCGAAAACAGCGTTTTCAAAAGTATCCACTTTGGAAAGCGTTCTCGAATGTATGCGTTTAGGGTAACCTGAAACGCCGTTTACGTGTGGACGCAAGGTGTAAACGTATACCAATGTATGCGTTTACGAACGTAAACGTATACGTGTGGACGGGGCCTAACAAGGACTACCAAGGACAGATTTTGTAAGACAATAGCATGAGCAGCTTTTTAATGACACCTCAATTCAAAGCGATTAGTGATTGCAGACAAAGGAAATTCTCTCAACCAGTAATTCAAAACAAGCAAAGCCGCAAAAGTTTCTCTGAAACCAAAGATAGTTGAAACCCAGGTAGCTATCTCGCTCGTTGTGCATTCCAGAAATTGTTTTCAAGAGCAAACTTGAACATAGATCGAAAGAAGAAGGATATACCTACACATCTGCCTCTGGCATTCAATCTGTTTGTCTCAGAAGCCGAATGGGAGGCCACTCAATTCTCTTATTTTTTCGGATGTGATTAAAATACTTACTGCTCAGCTTTTGAACTAAAGAAATAAAATGCCCGTGGTAGATGTGTAGATATATCCTTCTTCTTTCGACATATGCTCGTGTTTGCTATTAAAAACAATTTCTGGAATGCACAACGAGCGCGATAGCTACCTGGGTTTCAGAGAAACTTTTGCGGCTTTGTTTGTTTTGGATCATTGGTTGAGGGAATTTCCTTTGTCTGCGATCCTAATCGCTTTGAATTCAGGTATCAAGAAAATAAAACTGATGCTATTGTGCTACAAAATCTGTCCTTGTTTGGCCAAACTAAATTCGTTGCTTTCTTTGTTTTTTAATGATTTGAAAAGTCTAACATAGTTTCTTATAAACCAGTTTCTTATATAAAAAGGACGTGTAGAGTTTCTTACAAGAGGTTTCTCATAAAGAAATGAATGCATATCTAAGACAACAAACCGTGTGATTGTCGTTTTCAGTTCCTCATCAGCCTTGTTCAGCATCAAATTGAGTAGAAAAAGAACCGCCTCTTCTCTCACTTATAAACTGAATTAGGATACGCCCAAGTGCGAGAGGCGTCATTTGCCAGGGGGTTGCAGCAACTATTTCAAAGATTCATTCATGTTTTACTCAAAATTCAAAGTCGCAGTTACGATGTTGGTTTAGAGTTCTAAATATACTGGGACCATGCATCTACCCAGTGATATAGGAACCGAGGGAAGGGGCACTGGGGCATGTGCCCCCAAGATTTTGCAATCAAAATGAGTGCCTTTTTCATTTCAGGGAGTGTCCCTTTAGCTCAATGAAAATTGTACTTGAAGTGTTGTGCCCCCCCAAGTTTAAGATGTTTTTTGCGGCCCTGCATTTACCTAAAATAATAATCTGTGAATAGGATATTTGAGCAGGAATTGGAATTAGATGACATGGAACTGGGAATACTAAAGTAAGAACGACATCTTAGTAGTGTGGGCTTTGGGCTTTGAACAACCATTGTGTGCTCTCATACCCACATGAAAGGTATTGGGATTTTCCGTAAAATGTGAAAGGGAAAATGAGATTCAGTATATCCCCTTCAGGGAGCTTTTTCTCTTCATAATATTGGGAATTTTGCTATTTAGAATGCTCCCAAACGACGTTGTCTAAAAATTTTCCTCACGAATCTGTCCAAAATATTTCTACCAAAGTGTTTCCGCTGAAACATTTTCTCCAAAACTATTAGTTGTTTCTGTATTCACAAGGTAGCATCAGAAAAAAGTCGTCTCTGTCTAAAATGGCGCGGTGTATATCGAAAAAAGCAATTTCATAGGATACAATAAATTAACTTCGCAATTGATTATGTGATCAGAAGTCAAAATCTAACTGCAAGAAGCCAGTTTACATAAAAACGATAATTTTCATTCTGGAAGAAATGACCCCCTTTCAAAAAATGACGAAGCTGTGGTACAGGTGAAAAAATGCTCATCGCTGAAATGTGGCCGTGAGAATAAAGGATGATTTACACAAATCCGAGGATAAATTTGACACCAAATTGCAAATCATCCAACCTTTATTCAGTAACGGGGAAAAATTGTTCAAGTGACTATTGAAACATGCACTGCAGGAGATGAAATTTATGAAGGCCATTTACAACCATCTCTCTGGATAATAGCAAATGCGGGTTCATAAATCAGCCAGCTAGCTTTGCGAAAAAGCAAACACGTGTGTGAAGAAATTTGCTGTTCTTTAGGAGTTGGTCGTCCTTCTTGGTATGAAATGCGCCTCGCTGATAACTTCTTGTCGAAAACACGTGCAAAATGCATGGCATGATGAACTACATCAAACGGGGACGCTAAATCTGGGAATAACCCATCAAGGTGGTAAAAAGGGCGTCTAAATATGGGAATGACCCATTAAGGTGGCAAAAAGGGCGTCTATATATGGGAATGACTCGTCCCCAACTGTGGAACAATTTTGCTTGATCAAGGTATTTTTGGAAAATATACCAAAAATGGCCAAAATGTATTTTAAAGTTGCTTGTAATTCTGATTCATTGTCAAAAATTTGACTACCTGACTGTCGAGAAAGATTTGATGTAAGGATAGATGGATAGATAGGTAGATTGATTGATTATATACTAAATGATCAGGAGACTGATTGATTGATTGATTGATTGATTGATTGATTGATGGACTGACTAACTAATTAGTTAATCGACCAATTGTTTGTTTTTGCTTGATTGCCAGTGGAATAACACTGTTCAAAATTAACAAATGTCTAAATAGATTTTCTCCGTCTTCTCGTAACAACTTGATCAGTTTCTGTCTCCTGTCTTTCTTGTTTAATCACAACCAATTCAATACTTCTCTTTTCTTCATCTATGGTACCAATTTCACTCCAATCAACACTATTCTCTCGGCTGTTGTTTACACTGNTCTCGTAACAACTTGATCAGTTTCTGTCTCCTGTCTTTCTTGTTTAATCACAACCAATTCAATACTTCTCTTTTCTTCATCTATGGTACCAATTTCACTCCAATCAACACTATTCTCTCGGCTGTTGTTTACACTGTGCTTGTTCTGCGTGACTGAAAACATCTCCACCGAACGCCCTCCGATCTTCTGCGGGCGCCTCAAACGATACACTTTAGGCCCAAACAAACCAACCAAGGACACCAAGCCAATAACATTACTGAAATTAGCAATCACGAAAGTTTGACCAAATGGATTCCAACTTTCAACTTTAACCCATAACAGCAAAGGGACGAAGATAGCCCACAATACACAGCTCACATACATGGTAACCCCAATGTTGAAAGCTTCGTTGTAATTTTTGGGAAACTTGCGGGATTTGAAAGCGTAAACTGTGCTGATGGCCATCATGCAGAAACATGGAACAAGATTGATCACAATTGTGAAAATATTTGCACCGCATAATTCAGCTACCATATTGTATCGCATGACAATCTCTTGCGTTACAATGGGAGGGTCTCCAACAACCCACATTATACATAGGAGCAATTGAAGGGCAAGTAACCCAAAACAAATCGAGATTTGGGAACGTGGGGTAACAAGGTGGGGCATGGAGACCATGGTACGAGCTGCATTGAAGATTCTGTAAATTCGATTTGTCTTTAGCATGAGAGGAGTATAACACGCAGTCAAACTGATGCCAAAAATAAACCGTCTAAGGCCACATCTGATAGTGCTTGGATCCAGCAAAAAGAAACAAGGTGACAGGAAGCAAAGATATAAACCAATGAGAATAAAGAATGATAGTTCACGACTAGATGCACGTACGATTTTAGAATCTTTGTGTTTGATGAATAACAGCAATACGATCGTGTTCAGGAATATACCAAGAATCGATTCAGCCAGGATTATCAAACTTAAATAATGTTTTACACCAATCTTAAATTTGTCTAATCCTTTGCAAACCGACCGATTTTCAAAAGGAGTTTCGTATTTACCACAAGATACGCAAGTGTTGTTCCATAATATTTGGCTGCCTTTGCAGGGGTGACAAGTGAAACAACATTCCTTGGTCCGGCTTTTAATCATTCTCTGTCCGTGTTTACACGGAACTGAGCAAATGGATTCAGGAGCCTTGTTCATACCATGTGTCCAAGTAATTGCCTCTTTGCTTATGTTCAAAGATGGCGAACCAAGCTTTTTCCACAAGCCAACAGTTTTATAAGATTTCCCATCAAAGTTTACGATTTCCAGATCCCTATATTTCGTTCCATTCTCGTCGAATCTCACTCGATTAAAAGTATCTTTACACCGACTGTAAGGGTTCCTCACAAAACGTCCCACATAAAAGCGAGTTGTATAGGTTGGAATTTTGTCGACACATTTAGTAAAATTCGCACCCTTATATTTGCCGCATCTGAGGTCAATAAGACATCGAATTGCGTAAGCATAAACATTAACGGCATCAATTACTAGCCTAGCTTGATTATACGCCCCATAGAAGCTACTATTTGCTAAGTTCTCATTGCCAGTACAGACAGCCCTGGTTGATGTATTACTAGCATTAACTGTACAGTTAAACACATTCTGCCAAAACTCTCGAAACCAACCATAGTTATTGTTAGCGAGTTTCAAGCCTTTGAAATGCTGCATAAATTTAGCATCATTCACACCAGCGTAGTTAAGTATCAAGGCTCCCTTAGCAGTTTGTTGTATACCCGTTAATCGACTCGAAATCTGATGTCCATGCTGAGCTTGAAATCCATGTGAAATTCATATGCGGCTTTGCTGCCATCAACAAACCGCGCGTGTCTTCAGTTGTCGTGAACAGAACGACCGTTCCAGCATTGTTGTCCCGCTGCAAATTTCTTATAACCCGCTCATAGTCCGATGTGTTCGGTAGCCTGGGTAAGCCATTACGCGTTGATATACATATCCGCGCGGCCGGTAAAAACCGTATAAAATGATTTATTCCTGCCTGCCCAAAACTGCCGTATGAGCTAACGGTTGATACGTACGTCCAGTTGAAGTGTAGTAGGATATCACGTAGCGCTTCCGCTTGCGTGTCATCCGCAGGGACCGTGCGGTAAAAATTATAATACTTGTCACGGTCTTGTAAATCGATGCTTGTTGCTGAATGACTAATAATAGACATGCGAAAAATTCCTAACGCGGCGGATGCTAACATTGCTTCATCTGACGTAGGCGGTCCAATAATTCCAACGGAGCGGTTTGCTAAAATCATGCCAACAAGATCTTTCCTTAAATTCATTGTTTCGCTACATGTATCCGTAATCCGGTATCCGAGCTTTGTGCCAAAAAGATTACTACTGTTGCTATTGATTTTATTGACCGCATACCTCATTGCTTCAACCAAGAAGATTCCGGAGTCCTGATCGAGTGTACCACATTCAGTTTTCGTCCCTTGTGTCCTATCCTTCCGTCTGTGTACGCCGAAGTATCCACCGAGTACGAAATTTCGACTTTCTGTGTCCGCTGAAATGACGTCGCCTAAAAATGAATTGTAGAAATATAAATAAAGGATTGCTATATTATTATTATCATCATCATCATCATCATCATCATCATCATCATCATCATCATCATCATCATCATCATAATCATCATCATCATCATCATCATCATCATCATCATCATAACAATAATAATAATGCAATAATAATACAATAATAATAGAAATTGAAGTGTTGGCAGGGAACTGTAGTTTCACCAAAAATCGAAAAACAAGATTTGCGACGATGACCATATTCATATTTCGGTTTCTCCAAATCATATTCAGGTTGACAAAAAGAGGGAGGCATATTAAATAAGGTATCGATATTTCCATTCAAGTAGACAACTCCAGTTTCATAAAATAATTTAAGACTAAGCCATGTTTTTTAACATTTCGAAGCAGTACTATCCTTCATCTTAAGAATACACATTTTTTTTCAAAGCATGAGGCTATATTTATATGCATACGTAAAATAAGTAGACTTTCATGAATGAGCAGATCGAAATCATTGTTAGCTCTGTCCAACACTAAGAAATCTTCCAACGACGCGGCATGACCTGATTGGTTCATATGGTTCCAGATGGCAGAAAGACTTACTTTAATTTTCAGAAAATAATAATAAATGCATCATCACTGAGTTGCTGAAAACCCATTAATCAATCAATCAACCAATCAACCAATCAATCAATCAATCAATCAATCAGTCAATCAATTGATCAATCAATCAATTGATCAATCAATCAACCAATCAATCAATCAGTCAATCAATTGATCAATCAATCAATCAATCGATCGATCAATCAATCAATCAATCAATCAACCAATCAATCAGTCAATCAATCAATTGATCAATCAATCAATCAGTCAATCAATCAATCAATCGATCGATCGATCAATCAATCAATCAGTCAATCTTACCTTTATCTTGCAGGGATCTTCCTTGCTCAAAATAACTGATGATCACAAACAACTGCAACAACAACATTGCCATCATTTTGTTAGATTTACTCTTGTTTGCTGCAAAAATAAAATTAAACTGATTTGAAAAATTTTAGACACGAGAATCCAACACATCTTTGTTTGCAGCATCGCTAGTATGATGATAAGCTGAAATTTATCGCTGAAACTCGCTGACAAACAGTTTCAACGCTTGGGACCATTTTCTGCACAGCTGCCAACTAGTCAAATTTTCACAAAATCCCAAAGACTGGTATTTCAATTTAACGCTTTTTTCAGTTGTGAAACTTCAAATGAAGTGACAGAATTTGTTAGACACGAGTGCTATTCCTATTTGCAAATATGTTTTTGAATTAAATACTCACAAAAAGATTGTCAGTTCGCAATTTTGTGAAGATATTTGCTTTATTGTCACATAAAAATTTCCAACACAACGTCTTGCTCTTACGGGTTGGTCGAATCTGATTTGAATGCTTTTATCTATTGTCTATTTGTCAACTCGTTCAAACTTCCATTGCGCAAATTTACGCTAAAAGCAAAACAATTTCCTGGTTCATGGGTTGAGCACAGTCATGGTTTAGACAGAAGGCATCTGTCACTGTTGCATAATCCTTCTCTTGCCTTTCAACCAAGTCAGCAACTTTACAAATGAAATTATCCAAACTTGCGTCTTTCCCTTTCAAGGTCCTCTTTTCACAAATGCAATCACACAGCCAAGTTCTCTTCTAGTTTGATCGATTAGTTTGGACCTGGCAAATCGTGAAAGTAAATCAGCGTTGTTAATAAATTGTTCAAAATAGTCTCTTGCTCTTTGAAGTCCTACTGATACAAATGCAATCACACAGCCAAGTTCTCTTCTAGTTTGATCGATTAGTTTGGACCCTGGCAAATCGTGAAAGTAAATCAGCCTTGTAAATGAATTGCTCAAAATAGCCTCTTGCTCTTTGAAGTCCTACTGATACAAATGCAATCACACAGGCAAGTTCTCTTCCAGTTTGATCGATAAGTTTGGACCTGGCAAATCGTGAAAGCAAATCAGCGTTGTTAATAAATTGCTCAAAATAGCCTCTTGCTCTTTGAAGTCCTGCTGATACAAATGCAATCATTCATCAAACTTATACCTTGAAAGTGAACTGCTTTCTCAACTGTCACAACTTCGTTGGAACACACACCCAGCGTACTTCCTGGTTTTTGTCCTGATGCTAAATCGATATGTTTGACATACGATGACATCGTTTATGTAATAGTAAAATATTTGCATGAGATTTGAAAGAAATTTAAATTATATTGCTATCTCAACACACTTTGATACATTTTGCAGATCTTTATCAATGCATTAATGTTTTCTTAAGCACCCGGAAATACCCATGTGACCATATTCGGTTGAAACTAGTAATCCTTTTTAAAGAAAGTTTGTTTATCAATTGGCAAAGAATGAACACGAACGGGCGAGGTATATCTAGGCATGTTTCCAGTCATATTTCTATGTTTCCAGTTATGCATATCCATTCTGATAAGAAATTGATCTTAAAGTTTAAAGGCAGAAACACCGCAATGCGACAAAAAACAACAGCAAATATGATGAATTTATTTTTTGCCAATATTTTCGCCCTGCCATCGTGCCATGCAGGACTTCTTCAGGGCTGTATCAACGCGTCAACGAGTCAAATATATCTTACTCGTTCCATCTTTCTCGAGCGTTTTAAATCTTTAAAAAAGTTTGGTGGAAACGATAAGAACATTTCAGTACTCAAACATGAAACTTTATAAGGAAGCGATGAGCACAAAGCTATTTGTTTATTTTCATTTATATTTGTAAAAGAATATCTAGGAATGTTGTAAAGAATGTTGTAAAGACAAATCAGAAAGAAAGAAACGCACCTTTTCACAACGATAAGAAATAATTTTATAATAAATAACCGATATAAATACGTATAAATAGGAGTAAAATGAACCAATTCTAATAACATTTTTTAAGGCAAGTCAGTTCCTTTAGATTAGTTTGTTGCCTGTTGCCATAAACATGTCCAATGCATTTAAGCATGATAATAATAATAATAATAATAATAATACGAATATTTATACAGGATAACCTATCAGCATAATGATTATGCTGTTATCTTAAGGGTCCTGTCATAAAAGTAAAAGGAAAAGAACTTATAGCTGCTACATTATGTGTTTGTTTTATAAAAGGAAATATACGTATCGATAGTTTCTTCACGAGAAATGTTCATTTAAAAACGAAGTAAAAACAATCCTGGACTCAATCTTCCTTGCATCGAGTGGCAATTCATTAAAAAGCCTCCCACCAGCAAAAGCGACACACTTTTGTCCAGTTTTCGTTTTCATGTGTGGCAGTTTAACGGTATTGTTATTATTTCTTGTCCCTTTTCCGTGGTTTGTTCTTTCAAAATACTCTTCAAAGGGTTCACATACATTCTTCTGTAGGCAGTCAAAAACAAACTTGCATACGCTCTTCTTCATTTGATTCTCTATGTTTGGAATTCTCAAATCTGCGTTCGGGGGACATTTTGATTTTATAATGTTTATACTTCGTTTCTCAATACTACGCAATCGCTTTAATTTTGAATTTGGCCATCCAAGCCCAACTGATCCACAATACGTGAATAGGGGCATGATCATTGCGTTGTAGATTACTACAGCTGTTGACGTATCAATGGAACTGCGAATGCGCCTGAGCAGGTTTACCCTTCCTGCTGCCTTTTTGCTGGTTATATCAAGATGAATATCAAGAGTTAATGAAGGGTCTAATGTTACTCCGAGATATTTATATTGTGTTGTACAATTGATGGAGGTCTCGCCGACTTTGATTTTGAGCTGTCTTTCTTTGAATTTATTCAATCTCTTTGCTGTGCCAAAAAGCATAGCTTCGGTTTTCTCTTTCTTCAGATTTATGATTAGCTCGTTTTTGCACAACCAGGTGGCCAGGCTGTTAACATCTTGATTCAGATAGCTTTCAATGATGTTCATTTCACTACTTGATGTAAAAATAACAGTGTCATCT
>REGL01000222.1:19746-31444 GCA_004194395.1 Aurelia aurita complex sp. Pacific | reverse complement strand
ATATATACAGATTTCCGGACTATTCTTGGGGTAATCTCAGGGCATTTCTTGGGTTAAAACACATAAAATCGAAAAATAATTTGGCGCCAAATTTTGCGTGACAAAGAAATTTATTCATTTCACCGGGTTGGGTTCGTAGCCTAATAATTGTTTCTCCAGCATGCGGACTAACGGCCTGTTTAATCGACCTTGGGTTACCTAAACTGCTTGTAAACTAAATTATTCATGTTGAAATGTCTTGAAATTCCTTAACTGGTCAAAGGAAAGAATAACGTAGGTAGCTTACTACACACAGCAGGTGGTAGGGTAGGGAAATAATTAGGCCGCCGAAGGCTGCCCGCAAAATTTCAGGTGATTCATTGCATAACTTAATGAAATCTAATCTATGACGTGGCCGAGGTATGAGGTGCCTATTGAAGCGTTCTATTAATTTTGAATGCCTCAAATAAGACTTGTGGTTTACCCGTTTTAAGGTTATTACGTCCAAAAATGCGAGCTAAATGGGGGTGCATCAAGAAAAACGCTTCATGTCATGAGCCTTGCCAGCAAAAACTTCAGTATAGAACGAGGAGGTCTGTTTCGACCCCCTGGCCCGGTCCCGAAGCATCGACAACGCATGCGTAATATTTCATTTGACCACATTTATCATTATTGCGCATGCGTTTTTATGGGGTCAGGGGGTCAAGCACGAAACCAACAGACTTCCTGGTCTCTATTTATCCGTGGTCAAGCGCGCACTTTGTTCTTGACGGACACCAAAAGTTCTCATCAGTTGTGTAACATGAGACGTTTTTCATTGCAGAAACCAAAGAAAATAACGAAATTCAACGTTCAAGACGAACCACTTCTGAAAGAAAATCCAAGACGATTTGTTATTTTCCCAATTAAATATCATGATATTTGGCAATTTTACAAAAAAGCTGAGGGTAAGTAAGAAGAGTCTGTGTGTTGTTGCATCGCCCATTTAGGCCTTTCCTTTGAAAGCCATATATATATATATAGTCTATGTTGAAATGTAAATTACGATGTTGATATGTAAAAATAGTTGCACATTTCCATTTCCTTTGATTATTTTGTTAAACTTTGTTTGCAGTTTACGATATGATACGATAGACGGCCGATCTGATTAATTTCCACTTGAGCAAATCTAAAATTGTCATAAACGAAAGAATCAGCTGGTCTTTTAGTGCATGGCAATGCTATGCCAGACCTCGTGGCAGATTTGAATTACTGTATTACAAAGCCATTACAGACTAATCAAGCATAGCTTTTGTAAATGTAAATAGGTGTGTGGCTGTTTCAGAGTGGTTTCACAGAAAAGAGAACCCCCAGTAGGAAATAGCTCTGTTTTGTAAAAGATCTCTGCAATATTGGTGTGAAATATGGAATTCCCTTGCATTCCATTATTTAACTGAATATGGCAGCATAAAGGTTTTCCAAAAATCGGGGGCACTTCACTGTACTTAAATGGCTATGTTCACCCAAAGTGCAAAGCTGCCTGTATGGAAAGTTAAGCTTTTGTGTGCTGGAAATTTGTGCTGATAAACTACAGACAACTACAGAAACCAAGTGCTTTGTGTGCTGGACATATCTGGTACAGAAGCCTTTCTTTCCATGGTGGGCAAAATGAAACCTCATTTCTCCATTTCATTTGCAGCCTCATTCTGGACAGCTGAAGAAGTTGACTTATCTCATGACTTAGCAGATTGGGAGAAACTCAACGTAAGTNGGTTTTCCAAAAATCGGGGGCACTTCACTGTACTTAAATGGCTATGTTCACCCAAAGTGCAAAGCTGCCTGTATGGAAAGTTAAGCTTTTGTGTGCTGGAAATTTGTGCTGATAAACTACAGACAACTACAGAAACCAAGTGCTTTGTGTGCTGGACATATCTGGTACAGAAGCCTTTCTTTCCATGGTGGGCAAAATGAAACCTCATTTCTCCATTTCATTTGCAGCCTCATTCTGGACAGCTGAAGAAGTTGACTTATCTCATGACTTAGCAGATTGGGAGAAACTCAACGTAAGTCTCCTTCTTGTTCATCACCATTTTTTTCAAATAAGAGAACCTTGTCTGTGAGCATTGGGGAGTGACACCCCTTTACCCTTCAGTGTCTTTGAATGGAGTCTTGCAAAGTGAAACAGATTTGCTGATGATGATGTATTTGTCGCCCCAGTCTTATGCTCAGCATATGATGACTGACGTGCTTCTGAAGCAAATTTTAAATCCTTTATGATGTTAAATTTGGCTATTTTCGGAAATTGCAAAGTTTTCATAGCAACACTTTTAATTTGCAGGATAATGAAAGGAAGTTCATCTCACATGTTCTGGCTTTCTTTGCTGCCAGTGATGGTATTGTGAATGAAAACCTTGTTGAATGTTTCAGTCAAGAAGTACAAGTTGCAGAGGCAAGATGTTTCTATGGCTTCCAAATTGCAATTGAAAACATCCACTCTGAAATGTACAGTTTATTGATAGACACTTACATCAAGGACCCTGTCCAACAAGATCAACTTTTCAGAGCAATTGAAACCATGCCATGTATACAAAAGAAAGCATATTGGGCTCTTAATTGGATCAACCCTGAAAAAGCATCATTTGCTGAAAGAATCATTGCATTTGCTGCTGTTGAAGGAATTTTCTTTTCTGGATCATTTGCTGCTATCTTCTGGATTAAAAAAAGGTATGTAGAAGTACCAGAGTAATTTGATTTGGTATATCTCATATGAGACATTGTTCCCATGGCCTGGAGCCTTGAATTATGAAATAGAATCTTCTAGATCCTGCTATGGTAACAGAAGAGGGTATAGCAATGGGGGTGGGGTAGCCAAGAAGCAGTATGAGACAAGATTTCTTAATTTATATGTGCTTATTGCCCATTTCAGGGACCCTCTTGGGGGGGGGGGCCAAAGTTCCCAGTTATTCTCTTCTTCGTTCCATGTTAGATGAATCGGACAATCCATCAATTTGTTCCTTGAAAATGTGGTTGTTACTATTCCTCGTTCCCAGATTATTTTCATCAACGTTGCCTTGTTCCAAGGTATAAACAATTCCTAAGTATACCTTGTTCTCTAAAGCCTCAGGAGGGGCCTCATTTAAATCCCCAGAAAAAGCAAACAATCTATGTTCATTAGTCTTTTCTTGATTAGATTGAGAATTGCAATGATTTGGAATGAAAAATGCAAGTTAGCTGTGGTGGAACACATAGCAGTAATTCTTAAGAGAGATACTCTATCAGTCCTTGGCAAAATGTAACTTTGGCTTTTCTACACTACTATTTTGTTGTTCAAAAATTCCTTAAAATATTTGCGTTTTTGCTGCTATCAACAAAGTCATTGTTATTCCCCCAGGAATCTCATGCATGGCTTAACATTCTCCAATGAACTGATCAGTCGTGATGAAGGTCTCCATTGTGACTTTGCTTGCTTGCTTTTTAAACACTTGAACAACAAACCATCAGAGAAGAAAATAAAGGAAATCATCACAGATGCAGTCAGCATTGAAAAAGAGTTCCTGACAGAAGCGCTTTCTGTTGATTTGATTGGAATGAACTGTGGTCTTATGGCACAATACATTGAATTCGTTGCAGACAGGCTATTGGTTGAGCTTGGTTGTACTAAGGTTAGCATTCTTTTACTTTGGTTTAAATTGAGTTTTGGTAGTGCCTTGTTTCCACTTAATCATTTTGCTCATTGTGAACTCTTATGATCTAGTGGAAACATGCTTTTAACGCAGATTTGCTAGGTGAATGTAGGATAACTAACCAGAAGCTCATTGGTTTGGTACATACCTCCAGCTATTGTCCAAAAGATTCTGAATCAAGCATTATTTTATACAGTTTTTCACAAAAGGTCCTGTTGAATAGTGTTAGAGCTTCTATCACTTTTACACACATTTAAATATTCAGATTCTTTTGTAGAAAACCTAAAAGACCTATTGTTGAAAGTGCTTGCACAAATTAGTATTAAAGCAGTTTGTTAAAATGATAGTGTAGCAGACAGAAGTTGGCTTAACTGATGTCACATTAATGGTATGGATTTTGATGATTTGGATTTTAATGAGTTTATTTCTTTTCTTCAGCACTACGATGTAACAAACCCATTTGACTTCATGGAAAACATCTCATTAGCTGGCAAGACAAACTTCTTTGAACGCAAAGTTGGAGAATACCAGAAAAGTGGCGTCATGGACAAATGTAACAAGCAAGATAGTAACTCATTCACTTTCACCTTAGAGGAGGACTTTTAGATTTAAGTTATGTGAGGATGTGGTTACACCAAGCATAGTTAGGAAAAGTGCTTTTGTGGGAAGTTTTGATGGGGTTCTCGAATCAAGTTATATGGCTAACACAATTGTGTTGAGTTAGTCAAGATACCAAATTTCGTATGTACTAATTTGTTGCCATCAGGTAATATAGAGGGCCAAACAGCAAACTCTGTTCTCCCCCCAAAGCTATGAAACAATTATGATGATGTCTTTAAAAGATACTCATTATGAATTCCCTGGAAATGACATCAAATATTTTTGTGTACATACCAAGCTGGGTAGTGTCTGTTTACCAGCTTTACCTTTGAAACCAGGGGTGATTCACTTGCAGATATTTTAAAAAGATTGTTGCATAGTCCCTTGACAGATTCTGGAAAGATGAAGAGAAATTCCATGGAAAATGCCTGAGCAAAATTTGATGGAAATCAAGAATATACAATTTTATTTCAACCCCTTTTGGAATCTGCTCTGTTAAATACTTGTCTTTGCTTTGGGCAGTGGGTAGTTGAATGAGAGTTACAAAGAGTAGTGTATTTTATAATGTAGCTCTGCTTTTTGCTCCAGTGGCTCATTTTTGCAAAATGGCAACTCACTAATTACTGGAGCAGAAAGCAAAATTACTTAAACATGATATAAGATCTTATATTTTAAATTATGTGTTTTCAGGCATGGTTTTGATTTAAATTGTTTAGTCTTCACACTTTTATGTATATATTGTGAATAGTTACTTGCCTTAATGTATCAAAAGTATTGTCTATTATCTCGTCGAATATTTCTTGCATGCTTTCTCTCAAATGATTTCAGTTGAAAACTTTGATTTCTTTGGATCAATGACAACTATTGACTTTGAAGAACTCTGACATGCAAATAATTTGGAAAGACAATCCACCTTTTCAAGATAAGGGGCGCGAAAGCGGAAGTATTTTGTTGTTTGAGATTTTGCATTTTTTAGGCCAAATTCTTATTCTGCGTACAAAGTTTAGAGTTGAGACAAATTTTCAAATTCATATCTGTCTTTATTTCGAAATTATGGCGATTTAAAGAATTTGAATTCATAAGGGCTTTCACCGTGAAATCGAAGTTTGGACAAAATTTGTCCAAAGTTTTGATTTCATGGTCAAAGCCTTTATGACTTTTTTTTTTTTTTTTTTTTTTTTTTTTTTTTTTTTTTTTTTTTTTTTTTTTTTTTTTTTTTTTTTTTTTTTTTTTTTTTTTTTTTTTTTTTTTTTTTTTTTTTTTTAAATCTCAAACAGCAAAATACTTCCGCTTTCACGCTTCTTATCTTGAAAAGGTGGATTGTTGGATTGCCAATTTGTCCAGTTCATTTGAATGTCAAATTTTCGCAAGGGCTATTTACACGAGAGTTCTTAGCCTGTTACCTTTTAGCTATTCCCTAAAACAGCCTGAATCGAGCGAAATTTTTATACGAGTGGTTCGATTGATTGGCGTTGGAGCTGATCACTTTTGATCATTATTGTCTAAATTCGAAGATTCTACAAAATTTGTTAAAAGATCTTTCAAATCTTCGAATACCAACTGGCTAATTTTTTTTAGCTTGATCAAAAAGATTTTGCAAGGAATAATGGAAGGAGTCAAAATTCCCCCTGATAAATTTCCCGCCATTTTCCGGTTGTCATGGTGTTAGTTCCTGTTTCTAAAGGTGGTACACTCATAAGGTGGGCATGCATTTTGTAGGACGCCAAAGGCAAAGCTCTCGTGGTTTTAATTAGCAAGGAATCAAATAATCGGGCATTTGATTAAACATGTTTAAATGCATAAATAGAGGAGAAAGGTGCTAAAGGTTCAAGAAGATGCCTCCGAAGAAGACTGTCGCTGGAGCAAAGGCTGGTGCCAAACCCACAAGCCTGTCTAAGCCAACCGCGACTAGGCCCACTGCAACTCAAAGCACGCGAAAACCAGTTTCAAAACCATCGCCCACTAAAGGAAAGAACGCAACAACACAAAAATCTTCACCAAGGAAATCTCCCACTAAAGCTACAGAAAAAAAAGTTGCCGGGGATAAGAAACCCTTGCGCAAAGATGTTCCCCTCACGAAAGAAGATAAAGCTGCTGTCAAATTACAAAGTCATTTCAGAAAACTGCTTGCCAAGAAATTTATTGAGAAGAAAAAATTGGAAAAGGAACAGTACGAAGAAATGATTGAAAAATTACAAAGAGAGGTAGCATGGTCCCAGCATGGTATACTTTTTGGAAATCAGCATAAATTTTGGATGTTGCAGAAACGAGGAATGTTTCCTTCCTAAAATGTATCAATGACAATGTTACATAGAAACATTGACAAACATCTGCCTTTCTCAATCTCGGGCAAAAATCCACCCAAACATCCACCTTCCTGTACGCTTACACGTATTTTCTTTATAAGAAACTCAACTCTCAGATCGCCAAAAAATTAAGAAAGTTCAGTACTGGGAAAATTCCTTAGTTTCTTATAAAAAAGATACCTGTATGCATAGTGTATGCATATTGTTGATTCTGATAAAGGATCCCTTGTTCAAAATATGCAATTTCCTGCAGATTGCTTGGGTAACTTTAGATAATTTGGCATGGCAAGCAAACAGTTTTGAACTGGTAGATCAATAACCTTGCAAACAGCTATGAACAGGCTTTGTATCCAAGTTTATTAATGGGAAAAATAACAAAATGTTTCATGTTCTAGTTTTCATTCTTTCAATGAATTCAGATTTGTATGATTTTTTGAAATGTTAATTTTGAAGAACATTTCCTCTTCTCCATCTGGTTTTTATTGGCATTCTTTACAAGAAGATTCTTTTACAGGCTTGGCTTGAAATTGTCAAAAGAGAAAGAGAAGAAGCAGAAAGAGAAAGGCTGAAAGAGGAAGAAGAGAGGAAGAGAAAAAGGGAAGAAAATAAGAGAATGAAAGTTATTCTTGAAGCTGCTTTTGATGGAGACAAACAAACAATTTTAAATGTCTTGGATGAGGTATAAAACTTTGAAAATTGTAAAACTTCAGTAGAACAAATAATAATCACAATGATATGGCAGTCAAAGTTGTCAACAAAGAAACTTATCTAAATTTCTAAATTTTTTTTGAATAATTTACCAAAATGAAAATTTCTCATCTATTCTGTCAGTCGCCACCAAATGAAATGTTTTTACTTTGAGTGTACTGTACCCATATTTCTTTATAAGAGACTGAAGTATTTGAGCCCGTACTGAAAGTTTTTTCAAATTATCAAATTTTCAGTACTCATAGTTTCTTATGAATGTTTCAAAACAATCGGTTTGAAGCCTTTCCAATAAACAAGTTAAAAAAGTAAAAATATGCTAAGGATTCAAGTTAATTTTTTGTCAATCTGAAAGCTCTGAAAGTTTCTTAGAAGCAGTTTAAGATCCAAGTTATAAGATTTCTCTATTCAATCTTCTTTTCATTTGATGATTGCAATTGTAAAAGAGGTGTGAAAGGTTATGTTGCCATATCTGAATGTTTTAACAACAGGACATTTTCTTTTGAAGGCAAAGAAATATGACATTCAGAATCTAAAATCAACTGGGCCTGCTCTTGAACTTCAAATCATAAGGCATCAAATGGCACTTGTGGAATGCAAAGATGCTAATAGCAATACCCCATTGTCAGAAGCCGCAGCAGGTGGTGACGGAGAGACAATTGAATTTCTAATTAGCAAGGGTGCTGATGTGAACACTGTTGGTGCATTTAGAAGAACGCCACTGTACAGGGCTGCATTTGGAGGGCATTTACATGCTCTGCAGGTAAACTAATGCTTGGAATTTTAAAGGTTCAATTACCAAATTTAGATGAATTTACAAATTCACTTGCTAAATAACTGATTTCCAAAATTGCAATATCTGAATACATTAAAAATCAATTTTTGGTAGAATCAGCCAAAAAACAACAGCCTGCATGTGGACACTCGCCTCGGACCCGACAGAAACGAGGAAGAAAACCTATCATAAGGACACTGGAATGATTAGAGTTATCTGTTTCAGGTGTTACTAGAAAATGGTGCAGATCCAAGGAAAGTAGCAGAGGATGGAAATTCTCCAGAACAGGTAAGAGGAGTCTTAATTTTGCAGGATCCTGATGTAGCAAAATCGAGATAAAATAATTCAGATTTCAACGATTTGTCCTTTTCCTTTAAAGTTGCCTTAAAATCGTTATCAACCCGCATGACCTGAGATATATAGCGCTTGTCTATAAATAGGACAAAGAAACACCTAATACGCTCCATTGTTTTCTTTGACTTTGCTTTTTTCCGCCACTCGCTGGATTATCAAATACAATAGGCTATTTATAAACCTGTGAGATCTCATCTTTTAACTCAGGTTATTCGCTTTAAACACCGTAATCTATGGAAAGAAAAGTGTGAACTCCTGTAAATTAACCTGTAATCAGGGAGAAAACCGTGAAGAGAAACAATGAATTGATCCGGAACCCCGAAAGGAAAGAACATGAGTTATTAGCTGCAATGAAGATAGCAAAATGTTGAATAACCAAAAACACGTTTCGAACGAAAGTATGAACCGAACTGACAAGTGTGTGCGACGAAACACGTTTTTGGTTGTTCAACGTTGCTCCTTATTGCAGCTATTAATTAATTTTCTTTCCTTTCACGGTTTCAGCTGTTTCTCTTGCAGGATTTTATACCTTTCTTGATTTTTGTTTCCTAGATTGCATCTTCACCTGACCTTGCAGAATTGATTGCGACTTGGGATATCCAAGAAACGGAACGATTATTGGCAAGAAATGAAAAGATTAAGCAAGAGAGGTGCCAGGTCGAGAAAGAGTTTTTCAAAAAGCAAACTAAATTGTAAGTAGTCTATTGATTACGTCGGAATATCGTGCTATGTAGACATGCACAAACAATCTTTTTGAAGGCGTGTTGTACAATATTTCTGTTAAAATAAACATTTAAAATGAAATAATTTTTTCTTTGAACAGAGTATGATTAATACACATAGACATTGATGTAGACATATGATTTGAATAGTGAGAAATACACCTAGTTTTATCGAGTGTCAATGTCGGTAACAAAATCGATACAATTTTTCGGTAGAATTTGTAATGACATTGAAATCGGTAATCGGTCGTTTAACATAATAGGTAATGCACTGCATAATTTCAGTTAATTATAGATTCTTTCAAAATAGAATCACTAACTTAGATATCTAAATTTACTTCATAAAATCAGTCCTTTCCAGAGTTACGTGATTCTATTTTGCTTGGATTTTTTGTACGTATTTATGTTATACTCATAAGAAAGAGCAACATTCCATTTTATTTTGAAGATTTTTCTTCTAATGATTTATTCCTCATTTCATCTAGACTTTCTGACGAAATTGCTGAGGCTGAAAAGGCATTTAAAATCAAACAAAAACAGGTGAGCTTTCTTGCTTTTCACAATCAACTAGGCTTACATCTCAGAAATGTTGCACTTCTCCTGAACCTTCCATCAAAACAATAGGCAATCTTCTCACTCAAACACATTTCGCTCCCCTCAAGAATTGAGAATCAGATCTTTAAAAGCAATGACGTATTTCATCTGATACTTTTGTAAAGATCTTTTTAAGCCTTTAGGGAATAAGATGCATCTACATGATGCTCAAGGAGACGAGATTGCTTTTAAGGGGATTTTCATCAATAAAAGCTTATGTTTACAAAGCTCAGAAGAGCAGAAGTTGAAATCACAAGAAATGCTTCAGTCTTTGGGCTAACAACCAAAATTTGATTAATTGATTGACTGATTGATCGATTTGATTGCAATGCCCCAAATACTCTCCGCGCAAAACAAATTTAAAAGATGTGAGATTCTTATTGATCCATCTGGTAATATTTCATATCTTTTTACTATCTTCTCTCTGTTGTCTTACCTTTTTCATTGCAGCTACGGAAGGCATTCGAGGAGCTAAATAAAAGAATATACGAACATGATAAATGTGCATTGACCAGCCAATCGAAAGCTCAACTTACTCTCCAGGTAAAAAATATTGTTTTTTGGGTTAAATTTTTGGAGAAACAGCATTTGTCTGTCCAGTTGAAAGATCGTTCAAGCCCTTCCTAAGTTAAGAGATAGCAAAAAACATGAAAGAAGCATAAAGATGTATCAAGGAAATTGCACGAAATGATTAAAAGAAGGGAGTACCGTTCAAAATTATCGTGATTGATTGATCTAATGTTAAGAGTCATGGCGCAGTAGGGTAATCCTCTGATTTTGCTGCCAAAACAGTCAGGCGGACAGAGTTCGATCCCACGTAGAGCGCCACCACTTGAGCGTTATGACAAGGAAACATTCGTTACTTTCTTTCGTCCGATTAATTTACATTGTTTGTCCATGACAAGGGGTCGTGGACTCAATTAGGTCTTCTCTGTCTCTGCGATCCCAGGGCTTTGGCGCTAAAAACGTAACTTCACCTTAACCTTTGAAACCTTTGATTAATTTACATTGTTTGCCCACTAATAATTCAATTTGTTTTGTCAGGCTGTGCACGATGCAGAAGCCGATCTTGCCATTGCAAAACAAGAAGAACAAATCATGAGAGAAAAATTATCTGGCGTAAGTAAACAGAGTTTTTATTTTAAACTTGAGATTCACCTTGAACTACAATCCTCGCCAAAACCTCTTGTCACAAACTGAATTTTTCAGCATTTTTCAACAAAAATCAAAGTGCCTACCACTTCAACGGAAATATCTCGTAAACCCCCCTTCCCCCCAAGTCAATGTTGTTTGTCTTCACTCAGGACACTTGCTGCATGATATTGTCCAAGTTAGAGAAATCAGCAACATTGACTTGGGGGGTAAAGGGGGTATTTGCTCCTCAGATCTACCTTTTTCCATTATGTGACAAGGGTTTTGGCGAGGATTGTAGGTAGAGTTTTGTAAAACAGAAGATTCTAGAAATCCTTTCCGATTAACAATTTTTGAAATTCTTATTCTTCTAGCTTAAACTAAGATTGAGGGAAGAGATGAGCGGTGGGAAAGATCAGCATGGTAAGTTATATTTTGTTGTTCATTCTTTTTCTGCTTATTTCTTTTTAGGTTCATTTTAAACCAAAGTTTATCATAGTTTCCCAATTGATATTTCTTCAAAGGAAGTGTTTTTGAAAGTGTACTAAAATTAAGGACCATAATTATATTTTTAACAGTGGTATCGAAATTCCAAGGCAGATTACCGGGAACAAACACTGAAATTTGTTTTTCTCGTTTTACACCTACGAGTTTAAATGTTCAAATCTTCCTTTTTAACCAGTAATCTGCCTTAGCTTTGTTGTTTTGTTGTCTGTTTTGTGTAATGTATCTTTAATTTTGTCGTCTTTGTTCTTTGTTTTGTGTATTGAAAATTAATTTGAATTGTAAGTACCATCCATAGTGAAGACCCGGTGACTTTATGTCTTTCTTCACTATGGATGGTACAGTGTAATGTAAGTATAAATATTG
>REGL01000221.1:317210-330223 GCA_004194395.1 Aurelia aurita complex sp. Pacific | reverse complement strand
AGTGCCTTATCGGTTTGTTTGTGGCCATAACTCCACCAATCCTGGAGATATTTTAACGGGCATCCAAACTTTTACTCCCAAACATCTGGAGAGTAGATTGCTTTAAAAAAATTCGTGAAATCTCAAGAAGTTTTTTGTCCTGGTTGCGTTTTATGAAGGTAGGTAAAATTTAGGAAAATCTTCACGGGTTTCTTTTGTCTCTCTCGCTTTTTAGCTGTCTGATTGGTCCGTGAAAATGAGGCTTTGGTGGTTTCGACCATGGGCCACGAGCAATCGGCTATGTACCACGAATGATTCCTATGCTGGTGTGCAGGTAAAAACCTGATCTTTCTGCAGTTTTTAGTGCCAACTGTTTGTAGCAATGTTTTGTGATGATCGCTTTCTTGCAGTATTATCAATAGTATTATATTGACATATTGAAACAGTTGTCCTATGCAGTGTCTTTGTCCATATGAATGATATGTATTTTTCCACTAGATACAGCATGTGCTAGTAGTCAAATGAATTAAGTAATGCTAAATGTGGACTGTTTCGTCACAGGTAAAGGAACTGCAACAACAAACTTGGAATGAACTGGACACTGAGTTAAATGATAATGAACTTGAAAAGTGCAATATAAACTTTGAAGGATGGATGAAAGATATCCAAGTCTTGGCACAGGGTGAGTATTTCTCTGCAGCAATATTTGTATTGCCGCCTTTAGTGTATTGCCATTTATTGTACTGCTGCATTGCATTACATTCAATAGCTTATAGCTTTATCCCAAAAATTATTATTTTGACTTTATAGCAATATGATTTATCATCGTTCAGTTAGTTCTCTTTCATAGTCTCAGTTCATTAAATTCTGGTTCTAGTTCTGTTCAACACAACTCATGCTTACCATTCGAGGTTGACAGTTTATCTTTCAATGTTTCGTGGTAGGTACGAGCAGGTGTAGACTGTTGCTCCCTGGGAGCAAACCGTAAAACAGTAAAGCTGCTTCTTAAAGTCTTTGCAAATCGCTAGGTAATTCAACTGCTGCATACACTCTTTCGTCTTTTAAGTTAGAAATTGTTTTCAGGAACTTCAACTAAGATCGACTACAGCCTGAGTGAGCCTGAGGAATTGTTGGTGCTCCATACCCTGTTGAAAAGAACGGCGGAGCTGCAAACTATTGCTGTTCCACCATCGTTAAATGATATATTCCTGACAACTGTTCATGGCTTGTCCTTCAAGGGTGTTCCTATAAAACTTGAATTGCGAGTGAAAAGGCTCCGAGATCTAGCCAGGAAGCTTGAGGATATGTCAATAACAGTGGTGGAAGATGCAATGTCAAATCTCCTCGTGTTGATGAAAAGGTTGTATGAAAGATTGATAGAAACAAGCAGCTTTGATATAATGCATCATAATGCTTCATGGTGAAGAAAATAGGAGGTGAGATTTTATTTCAAAATTTAGTTACTTGGATCCTTCGATGAGGTGTGCTCTTCTGCCTACATTAGCGATATATCAAATTATGATTAATTCTATCAAGGCTTTATCTATTAAATTCTTATCATTTTCTTGTTCTTGTCATGGCGCTACTCAAGTCTATTTCTGTACCGCACATAATTTGCTTAGTAACTGAAACTTAGACGAATTAGCGTCGAAAAGTAGCTGCCTTTCTTTAACACATTCTCAAAAGCAACTCCCAAACAAAATAACAATGACTGATGAGATGTATGACTGATTGATAACTTCTATTTCAGTGAGCGTTTTTCTTTCAAAATATTTGTTCATTCGTTTAAATATGTTTACAAGTCAGGATCGCATGGTTTAGCAAACGCCCCAACACATATTTTAGGACACCTGTACCTGGTGACCCAAAAGAAACTTCACGAGCTAGATCGCACGTAGTTTCCTGAAAGCAAATGTTATGAGCATAAACCATGCAGCTATCTTTTGAGATGTTGCTTGGATAGTCTAATTCTTAACATGGTCAAGTTGTTTAAAATACATTTTCTTCAGCCATGGTTTCGGCGATTTATGGGAGAACCAAATTAAAACTTTCATATCCATTGGTGCCACACATCAGATAAATCAACGAGTAATAGATTGTTCCGATCAAAATACCCTCTCGATGTTGAAAAATCAACCGAAAATGAGAACTTACTGTACCTTTAAAACTGTATTTAAGATTGAAAAATACATTTCAAGTGTGAAGAATATTGAAAAGAGAACTTTACTAAGCAAATTTAGGTTATCTGATCATCGTTTAGAGGTAGAGGTTGGTAGATATCACAGACCAAAAAAGAATCCAGAAGAGAGAATATGCCCTACATGCAACATTTTAGAAGATGAAATTCACTGCCTAATGGCTTGCAATATAAATAGGGAAATCCGGGAACAACAATTTGGACAAATAGAGCAACAGCATTCTTTCTTTAGACATATGAATGTGAAAGATTGTTTCATTTATCCCCGTGGCTTCGGGTACGGGAGCCATATCCCAAACGCGATCGGCTAAGAATACGGGAGTACTTCTGCGCATGCGCTGCCTATTGGCGGGAAATTCATTGCAGTAAAAAGAGAATTATGGCGGCAAGCAGTGCCGGTTTCGTCAAGAAAGGTGAGTATTAAACGATTTATAAAACTTTTTTCTTTACGATTTATTTGCTTCCAGGAACTTATACCGGAGATTTGCCATTTAAAACATTTTACTAGTTAGTTAGGGACCTAATGTATTTGTGTGTGTGACTGAAAAAGGCTTTGGCCTAGGCTGGCATGGTCTGGTGCTCATATTGGTGTCCTTTTCCTACCAGAAGAATGTAGGATATTATTGGATTAACATTTTCTGTTATCAGATTCCAGTTATTTAATGAATGCTGTGTTTTTCAAAGTCTATTTTACTAGATATGGCCTAAACATTGCTAGAGGAATTTAAATTTCATTTCACAATTTTGATCTCTTTACTGGTGTTGTTTTTTGCAGGGAAAACTAGCAAACTGAAGAATACTCCCTCGGATGTCTTTCTTAAAGTATGTCAATGTTCCTTTGTACACTTATCATGCTAAATAAGCATTCATGATTCATGCAAATTATTTGAACATAGAAGTTTCAGAAATCAGCAATGTATTTGCCCAGTTTCTCAATTTCCAAAGTGATGTTATCACCAACCAGGCAGTTTACAAGGCGGTTTTGCTATCTTAATTGCTCTCTAACGTTAAATTGGTAAAACATTTGAAGAGAGGCAAAAAGCACAGGCATTATGTTGCTCATGATGTACAGTATACACCCAGTTATATGGTGCAGGGGAGGTTAAGACGCACTCAAAACTGCTACTATCCAGGAAAAAATAAATAAATCTGGAATGACTGATTTTTTGAATAACATACAAGATTAGATAACGCAAACCTGACGAAGAGCTATGTAATGAAACTACTATGCAATATACTAGGTTATCTATGACCTTGATTTAAATCAGCTAAAGAACTGGTCCGATCATGTCTTTAACTGCACTACTATTTATACTGTACTTCTGCTAAACTGACCCTTCTCATTTTTTTTTAGGATATAATCAACAACCAAACCTTTGGATTTGTGAAGAGAGGAGCCACAAAGAACATCATTTTTCCAAATATTTCGACAACTGGACCATGTTCCCTGCTGACTGTTTCACAAACACCATCAAATGTAGCAGAATTAAGTACCATCCCCAGTAAAGATGAATGTGAGCATATGCTAGGTGTGGTAAGAGAAAGTGATTTTGTAGCTGTAAAATGTGATCTTGGCACTTTTGATGAAGAGAACTTAGAGACAATTTTGCGAGTGCATAAGCTACAAGAGACAGCAAGGTGTGTAACAAAGGAATCAGAATGGCTTGATAGCATGATAATACCACCTGTTAAAGAAGTGTCTATACCGTCATCAGCATTAATGAATGAATACAAAAACCTTCTCTCTGAGAATACAAACAATACAGTAATAAGGGAAGGCTCAAAGGTAATTGCTGATGACCTGTCTAGAATTGTTTGTGATGGATGGGTATCCATGAATTTCATATCAGAAATTTCTAAATTGATCAACAAGGAAAATAGTCAGTCAACAGCAGTATTAGTGTTGAATGAAATTCAAAGTTTTCCAAGTGCAAAGAGACAAGATCTTGTTCAAGGCATCAAGGGCAAACCAAAAAATTTGCTTTTCGCATTATCTGTATTGCAAATAAAAGGTGAAGTGTATCTGTCATCAAGCACAAGGAAAGGAACCCACTGGACATTGCTCCACATTGATGTTGACAAAAACATTTGGACGTACTGTGACACACTAGGCTGGAGCATCCCTATTGACCTTAAATTCAACATAATACCAGTTCTAGATATGATCAGAGAAGAGAAAGGTGTATTTTTGAAGCCAAAAAATATTGTAAGAAGTGCTCACCAAGGTAGTAAGAATGGTGGAACCATGCATTCTTGTAATACACCTTGCTTGCAAAATTATCCCTTACAATCATGCTCAAATATCTGTGGAGTCATCACTGTAATTATGATGGCAATTGGTGCCATAGATCCATTGGTCTGGAAATCTTTTTTGTCAAGCAAAGCAGTAGATTTGCCCAGTTCACTTTATTGGCTTAAGTCGCCATCACAGTATTCTGACTTCCTACGAAAAATTTTGGTAGCTTGGTTTGTGGAGAAAAGTGTCAATTTAAAGTACCTAGGTATAAGCAAGCTCTCAACACTCAAAGTGAGAAATGAAAAGGTTGAAAGAAAGGCTTCAAAAAGTGACAAGAACTTCAAGCCAATTGCACCACGAAAGGTTATCATGAAGAAAAGCACAATTAAATCATTGTGTTTAGGAGATGTACCCAAAAATGGTCATATTCTTGAAGATATTCTTGAGCCTGAAGACAAGGGCCAAAAAGGTGATTGCATCAAACTATGTGATGCCTTTCAGAAAGAGGAAATAACTGCAAGTGAGCTGGAGGAGAACCATGAACCCATTCAAAAAATAAGTATTGCAAACAAAAATGTGTGTAAATCAAGTGAAAATGGTGAAGAAGCTGGAAATGTAGATGTTTCTATCAACAACGAAGAAACAGCCACATGAGGGACTGATAGCTCTGCCAACTCATCATTCATTGTTGGAAAAACATTCAGTTCCCTGGGATCGCTAGAAATTTCGATTAAACAGTATGAGGAGGAACAATTTGTTCAGCTGTACAAGAGGCGTACAAGGGGCCTTGATAGCTATGTGAAGAAGTGTGGCCCCCATAAGAAAATTAGCAGAAATCTTAAGTATGCAGAAGTAGAATATTCTTGTATTCATGGAGGAAAAAATTTCAAGTCAAAGTCAACTGGTAAAAGACCAAATGGAAAGTAAGTTCAACATTTACCAAACTGTGTGTGTTTAACATTGCAACATACTCTTTTTATTTACCAAAACAATACAACAGTATTTTACAAAAGAAGGAGTTTTTCAGGCCGTTGTGATTAAAGTAAATCGCTCTCTAACTAGATGTGAGGTAAGATTTGCAAAACCAAAAACTCCCTCAAAATGGAAATAAAAACTTTTTGTTTTTCACATACATTTTTGCGCAATACCCAAATGTGAAACTGACTAGGATTTGGGTCTCCCTCTTGACCTTATATTGAAAATTGCCAGAAACCTCTTGGATACTATGCTGTTTGCAGACAGGGTTGTATTCTAGAATATCAGTTACTATAGCTTATGGCTTTAATGAATTATACTTTAACAGCCAAAATTTTGGACCAATCATATTTCAAACACAATATTTTTGGGGGAAAAAGCCATAGATATTTTCACAGAATTTCAGACCTTGTTACAGTAATAATGTGGGACTACAAATAGCACCATAAATTTGCAGTTTTTACGTGCAATCATACCAAAATGTCATACATTCATGGATCATGCTTCATTTTAGGGGTTCTTGGTCAAAAATTTCCATGACTGATTGTTGTTGAGGATGACGAGAATGATTGCTAAGATGGATTGATAATATTCGTCACTAATTAACACTCACCACATTCTTTTTCATTGCAAAATTGTTTCGTGGGCAAGACATTGCATCTTCAAACAGTGGATTTTTTTGCTGTGATTTTCTATATGCTGCAAAAAATTTAGGACACTAAACATTGCAGACAACAAAATATTTCAGACATTAACATTTTCGGACATATGAAATGTAAAAAAATATTAACATCCAAATTTGTGGCTTTAATGTAATTGTATAACTCTGGTGATGTTTTTTTTTAGTACCTTCCAAATGGGGTGCCCTTTCGTTTTGAAACTGTACATTTCAAAGGATGGCCAGTCATTGATGGTAAAAGAATTCACACACAAGCATAATCATGAAACATCTAAGGTATATTGCACTTATTTTTATAAGGGATTTTTGATCAGCCGAATAGTGTTTAACTCTTTAAAATGTTGCGAAAATGTTTCCAGATTCAGTCAAGTACAGTTGCCAAAATACATGAACAATTTCATCACTGCTTCTCTCATTTTATAGGGAATGGCTGAAGTCAACCTCTCTTAGTATATGCTTTGCTTGTTATTTCAACTTAGTCTTAACTGCAATAAGATGTGATTTGCAAAAGGAATCTTTTATGGAAGTCTTGCAAACTATCATGATATCAATTTCTCATGGAATAGAATGAAGCAAAGTCAATAACCATAGCGAGGTACTGAAGTGCAACATTATCTTGTGTTTTCTTTTACAGAGACTATAGTTGGAGCTTTTATTTTTGAAAGTACCAGCAGATATTTTGTAAATAGTTTGAAAGCCTGATTCCTCCTGATACCAAATATCAGGTTCAGTTTAATGTGAAATTAATGCTTTTGAGTGTGTGAGTTGACAGTGAGGAGGTCATGGCTTGTTGTAGCAGAAAATCACCAAGGTTGCTAAGGGACTGCTAGCTGTAGTATACTCAGGATCCATTTTGCCAATTTTGATTTAAAGAAGAAATGCCTTATGACAAATCTGAGTTCATCTGTGTGAAATCGGTAGGAGTACGGCTTTTAGATTGTATCAAATTTATATTCTTTCCATTGAAATTTGCATGTAGTTAAATTCCCAAATGCATTGCAGTAAATTTTCAGAAATCAGCCCTTATTTGAAATCTCAGCTCCTCATTTAAGTTCTCTATTTTACAGCAAAGCTATGAACACCTCCCAAGACAGCGCAAATTGAATGAGGATGACAGAAACAATGTACAATTGTTAATGGAAATGCAAGCGAATAAAAAACTTGTGCAGCAGCATGTCAAGAAAATCACTGGAAGAAAAATGACATTAAAGGACCTGCATAATAAAAAAAGAACAGTCAGCTTACCTGAAATTGTGCATGAATTAAGAGAAATGAACGGTGGGTACTGTTGTTACATTGAAAACCTTGTGAACATCTTTATCTCAAAGTTTGTTCCGTTTTCCTTAACTTTAACTTTCCATCATTTTGAAGTGGCAATAAAGTGGAAGGAATCACATTAAAATTTATTCCAGCTGCCAGCTGTTGAATTGAAAGAAGAAGCAGAAGTTTTTGTGCTGTTTAAGGCACAGTCGAAATTTGCCCAGTATTGATGATCTGATTGTTCCGTGAATATGAATTTCAGGTGGGGATCATAGGACCACGTGTGTTAGTAACGAGCAAATATCGGGAAAACATCTTGAATCTGAAATCTTGAATATACATTGCAGGCTGAATGAGGTTCTTGATTAACTGATACCATAATCAAGTCCAGCCTGCATAGGTTCTTAAAGAGATGCTTATACTTGATAGAGTTTGTATGGATCCCAATGCAGTCATTCATCCACTTGAAGATAGATACTATAAGAGGAAGATGCAAAAAACAGAAACNCAGCATGTCAAGAAAATCACTGGAAGAAAAATAACATTAAAGGACCTGCATAATATAGACAAAAAAAGAACAGTCAGCTTACCTGAAATTGTGCATGAATTAAGAGAAATGAACGGTGGGTACTGTTGTTCCATTGAAAACATTGTGAACATCTTTATCTCAAAGTTTGTTCCGTTTTCCTTAACTTTAACTTTCCATCATTTTGAAGTGGCAATAAAGTGGAAGGAATCACATTAAAATTTATTCCAGCTGCCAGCTGTTGAATTGAAAGAAGAAGCAGAAGTTTTTGTGCTGTTTAAGGCACTTTTAACAAGTTCAACTTAATTGAAATTGCACATCTAAATTCACTTTCACAGATTCAAATAAATTGCAGCTGTTGCCTCTGGGGTTGTCCATGGAGTTGTTGCCTTATTTTCTTTTGTGTTATGAAAGTGCATTTGATACAATACATCATTGACATCCAAGTGTTTCAAACGGAGATGACATCTTGGACTATTTCTAAAGAGTTGGAAAAAATGTCCTTTTCAACTTGTTTGTTGATTAAATCTTTCACTTTGAAAATAACCTACTTTTGACTAAATGCTTTTGTTGGGGATACGATTCATCAAAGTACAAAGCAACAGTTATCCCCCAAAAAGGAAACCTTTGATCATGCGCAGAAAGCATGTTTGGTTTGTGAAAAGAATGTGGGCGGAGAATCAAACCACAATCCAACAAGGATTAGCAAAGAAACAAAGAGATTCTCGTGCATGGTAACAGGTTTCCCAGCTGTTGTTCTGCTATGAACTTTACCAGCATAACAAAAGGCTTTGGCAAAGGGGCAGTTGTCAGTATCCTCAAGAAGCTTCTAATAAGAAGCATTGAGAGAGAAATCTCAATTTCGTCTGAAAATTCTACCATCTGAAAGTTTTTTAGTGTCTGAAAGTTTGGATGTAGCCTGTTCTTGGGGAGAAACCGATATATAAAATTGGGTTAGTTGAAGCTGCCTTCATTTGATATGTCCTTTCAAGCAGCCTGTAGTTTCTTAGATTAATATAGTTGTCTTTTCATCATTGTAGGCTGGAAAACAGAAATCTATGCGAACAGCGAAAATGTGATGCAAGGTATGTTTTTGCAGAATCAAAGGATGCACTGCATGTTTCAAGCCTATCCGGAGGTGTTGATGGTAGATGCAACTTACAAACTGAATGATTTGCGCCTGCCTCTCTTCGTTTTGTTGGTCATCGATGGTAATGGTGAAAGTGAAGTTTGTGGTCTTTTTTTAGTCACTGATGAAGGCCGAGAAACACTTCAGAAGATGTTCTCATTTTTCAAGAAACACAACCCTTCATGGGAGCAGATTAAATGCATAATGAGCGACAAAGATTTTACCGAAAGATCAATTTTGGCTGAGGAAATTCCTCAAGCATCTCTTCAGATATGCCTGTACCACACCTTGCGTACTTTCAGAAGGGAAATAACAACTGAGAAGATGGGCATTACGCAAGATCAGAGGAATTTGTGCTTGGAATTGCTCCAAAGAATGGCATATTCCAAGTCGAGAAAAGAGTACGATCTACTGTACCTCCAACTGCAGCATGTGTTCCCGAATAATGTGAGAGAATACTTTGATGAGCAATGGCATTCAATCAAGGAAGAATGGGTGCAGTGTTTTAAGAATGAAAAGGAGAATTATCTGAACAGTACAAACAACCGCCTCGAGAGCATCAATCAGAAATTCAAGGCTGTGGTACAGAGATACTCCAGCATAACTGAATTTTTCAATAGATTGCAAAAATGCCTTGATTCATTATCAGATGAGCGAGATCAAAGAGCAACCAATCTTGTGCAAAAGCGTCCTGTCTCCTATGAGAGTATGTCAAAAGAAGAAAAAGAATACCTTCAGCATCTTACCCCTTATGCATTTGGATATGTCAAGCAACAACTTTATCTAAAAGCAAAGGTAAATCAATTTGAAAATCAAGGAAATGGAAGGTTTGCAGTTAATTCTACCCAAGGGATGATTTCTACAAGCACTACCAACTGTGAATGTTGCTTTCACAGAGCAATGAGATTGCCATGCCGTCACATTTTTGCACTGAGACTGCAGTTAGGGCTATCTTTATTCTGCCCTGAACTATGTAATCCTCGTTGGGGTCGAAACTATTACCAGGAGAATCACTTGGCCTTCTTGCAGACAGCAGACACCATCGACACCAATGAAGTGGATCAAGGTTTTGTGACCGTGGGAGATGTAAAGCCAAAAAGAATTCTGTCTCAACATGAGAAGTACAGAAAAGCGTTTGATGTTGCAAAACAGCTTGCTTCTGTGTGCTCAGAGGTGAGCACTAGAGAATATCCAAGCTACTTAGGGGTCCTGGAAGATTTGTTAGACAGCTGGAGAATGGGTCAGCGTGTCTCCTTGAAACGATTTGATGATAAGAGTGATGGAAATGATGAAACCCCACAGCACATCAAAGAATTAAAGGAAATACCAAGATCACAATATGACTGGAAAGGTTTGATACCAGGCAGAAAATGTTCTCCAACTATTGAGCAACCTGTGCAACCATTGATTATATGCTTGATGGTCAATTCAGCAGGAGAAGTTCCAAACTCTCACCTCATGGTCATTAGATTGACCAGAAAAGCAAAACAACAGTGGCAGGAGAAAGTTTTCCTGGGCTTTGAGATTCTTGCACAATAGGCCGTTCAGTAAAGTTATTTTATAAAACGAGTGGAGATAAATCTAAGACGAATGTTTTATGCAAAAAGGCAGTTTAGTATGTAGACATTAAAAGAAAAATAGCCAACCTTTCTTCCATTTAACGAGAAAGGATATTTCTAGCAAAAAGCTTAGTAGACCCACTTTACCCCGTAGACCCAAATTACCCCACCCTACCCTATGTAACACACAGCACTCTAGACAGGAAGACGTTATCATATTTTGAAGCATTTTTCAGATAACCAGCTTTGTTAATTATGCGACGGAGAGATTTATTTTTTTACGTGCAGTAATGCAGTGACTCTATCCTCGTTTTTCAGACAGCAGCTCAGCAATGTTTTATCTTTTGATGACTGTTGAAAAATGCTCTTAACGTTAATCAAAGCCTTCCCTGACGACTTCAGAGCTTTTAGGAACGCCTAGGCCTTGATATGAAGCTCCCAGATTAGCCTTGCTATAAAGGATAATCAATCCGTCTTCCTTAATCGCCCAACGATCTATTAGTCAGTGAATTATGCTTGGTTGGAGTGACATTGACTTTTGAATTCTAGTAGCATACACGCAAACACCGACGAATTATTGTCATCACTAGAAGAGACTGCAGAAATTTAAGGAGATCACTAAACTACATCTTACAATTTGAGTTGCTACTGCAGTTCTTACCAGCTGCATTTTGACCACCTTCTTCGTCAATATTCGTAAGCAACGCACGTTTGATTCCTATGACCCAGTCCAAACTCCTTCTATCCTCTAATTTGCTGGTGGCATCTTAACATATTGGCAAGCGCGCGCTCGCCCCCTATTCAGAAGATTGTGGGTTTGGATCCATGGCTGCCGCCTTTGAAAGTACCACCTCTCATCCTATCGGGTGTCTCAGAAAAAAGTACCCCCTTTTGATTAAAAATGGGAACAAAATGATTAAATATCATTACTCTCCGAGTTCATAGCCAAATTTATCAATCTTCAACTTAGATGCACATACCTTACATTTAAAAATCGTACACCAAGCACCAGAGTTACAAGTTTGCAAAGTCAAAACTTACAGTGCACCCAAAACCGGAAGTTTTGAGAAAGGGCCTACCCATGATTTGTGCCATAGACAGTTTCCAAAGCACCTGTGACCTTCAATTTTCAGTTTTTTGCGTCTGAAAAGAATAAATGACGCACGGGCATGACCCTGATGAAACAAATATAATAAAAATGTGGTAAACATGATAAAGTCGTGCCACATCTCCAAAAGAAGCTTGCATGTGCTCCTTTTCCTTGTCTTTGATACAAAACACTTGGGATGGTATGCAATGCAAGGACCGATCCCGCAAAAGAAAAGTAATTTCAAGAACAATTGAAGCAATTCAAGGTATATTTCCTTTCAAAAGTAAACACAAAAGTTTAAAGTTGAAAATTTTTTTGCAAAATGTCTATGTGATGTTAAATCATGGCTAGGCCCTTTCTCAAAACCTCTGGTTTCAGGTGCACTCCAAACTATGACCTTGCAAACTCATATCTCCGGTGTTTATGGTGGACGATTTCAAAAGCAAGGTATGTGCATTTAGGTAACATGGGGTTTTTTCGTTTTTTATGCGCACGCACACTCGGTTTGAAGCAGAGGCGTCTTATTTTTTGCGAGCGTGATACATCGAGGCAGGGCAAAGGCAAATTGTCATACTTGTAAGGGCAGTGCTAGACTCACTACACAAGTCCTTCAGTGCTGTTAGAGAAAAATCGTGAAATTCTTTTTGGAGGGTCTGGAACACAGGCTAGAAATTCTTTGATTAGTTTTGCAATCAGAAATCTGTCAATTAATCCAATTCAATCTAACGCATTTTGTTAGAAAGATTTTCCACGAATAACAAAACTTGAAAGGTGTCTCAACTTCCAACATTGCCTTTGATCACTGCTGCTAGTAGAGTTTCTTAATTTCTTGGAAGGGCCTTCGTTTCTTATGAGAATAAGAATGCGCTCTTCACAAACTGGTTTTGAAATACTTCTTTTTATTTTCGACAGATTTTGCTTGCCCCTGAAATTTTAGGTGTACGTTCTTGAGGATACTAGCATTACTGTCCAAAAAAATCATGAAATTTGTCAAATTTGCTCATGTTGGTCAAAATTTTTTTCTGGTGACCCTCGACCTATTTCAAAACATCTTTTTCTACCAATAGAATTTGATTGAAAATAAAACCACCATTCTGCACAGATACACACACAAATAAAATCAGAAAAATTCAGTGAAAGCAACTTGAAAACACCTCTCAGAATTAGAATACAGTTATCTAGCTAAAGATATCCTGCAATGATACTGTGTACTGCTGCAAATGAGGCTAAAAATGTTCATGAAATGTTTTTTCTTTCAAACCTCTCAGTGATGTAGGAACCAGGAGGCACTGGGAGCACATGCCACCCTTTCCTGAGATTTTGCAATAATCAAAAGAGTGCCTTTTCACTTTAGGAAGTGTCTCTTTAGCTTGATGAAAAACT
>REGL01000221.1:258159-273547 GCA_004194395.1 Aurelia aurita complex sp. Pacific | reverse complement strand
CATTTCAAAAAGCAACGACCAAACAAATTCTTTGAAATCCTTTACACACCCTGACTGTTATTTTCTTATTTGAAGACCATTTACTGTAAATGTCATTTGTCATCCATAAGCTCCCGACATGTTGAAACCAAATCATTTCAGCATGGCGAATAATAAGAAACAAACGGCTTTCGAGCCTAGGACTTTTGAGAAATATGACAACAGGGCCGTACGATACATTTTACATTAACTTTCTTCGAATTCTTGCCCCTATTTTCTTACGGAAGCCTTTTTGAGAAACTAAACTCTGGGATGGAAAAAAAATTAAGAAACTCAAGAACCGAAAAAGTATGACCGGAGACAGCCGAGACATTCTCTTAGTTTGTGGTTGATTTGCGACAACATAAAACTAAAGTTTCGTTTCTGTCAAAGAATCACCGTCTTGTTTTGTCAGGTAGCTGTTTAAAGACAAATATTGAATTCCTCGTTTATTCATACACTTTTATTGACGATTTTCTATAGAGTGATAATCGCCCGCCTGACTTCACCGAGGAGAGCGATGTACCGCTCGCCTGCTAAAATGCTCACAGCCAGGCCTGTGTTACGCTCCTCAAGGAACATTTTGTTTCAAAATCAGTATCAATGTAAACAGTGCATGTTTACTTGTTTTTTGCTACTTGAGGAAGTTTTTTTTGCCTCATTGGTGACTTCTTACGAAGGAAGCACACTGCTTTCAAAGTTAGAGAAAAATTGTGGACTTTCAGTTAAAACCTCTTTCAAGCAGGTAATATTTTTCTTGACTTATCCAATTATTTTTCTTTACTTTTAGTGTCCAGTGTCTTTTGGCTCAGTTTGAAAATGCATTACTCCATGGACTGAAAAGAGGAAAAGTTTGGGGTGCCATAAGCTCACTGTCAGAACCTTTGAGGTACGTGTTATGAACATTATGGGATTTAAACATAAAAGAGAAATGAAGGTCATTCCCTGACAGCCTATTTTGCAGAACTATCCATCGAATGAAGGCACACAAGTCTGACAAGAAATTTTCTATCTGACTTTAGACATCGCAATGGGAAAGTTCAACTTTGTTAGAAACCGTAAAAGAAGGGTGACAACAATATACATGGTTCGGATGTCTTTTTATGTGTGTCATTCGGATTAAATCATGTTTTAAATGAAAAGAAAAAATTGATTATTAGCCCTAAAGGCGTTGACACTTGAACCATTATCAACCACAATTTTGAGGAAAAACTATTAATAGTCTACTGATATGAGGAATTATCAGTGCTTATATCAGCTATGTGTATTTGTTCCAAGAAATCTATCTTTTTCGACCTGTAGCCTTTTTTATACACCCTGAAATAAGTTTTGACAGATGATAGGTAGAATTTTTTGCAACTGTGATCAAGGATTTTCTTACCTGTTTTGAAGGATCCTGTACCTCAACATTTCTTAAAATTGCTTGTAACTTGAGGACATGAACTTCCTGACCATTTTGAGTAATTAAATTCTTGTTATGAATTGTTAGATGTCTGCAGGCTCAAAAACGTTTCAACCTCACTGGCACTATGAGCCACGGGGGGTACTTGACTTCAGGCCCGTAGGAAGCGAGGGGCAGGGGGACTCAAGCCCCCCAATAATTTTGAAAACAATGGTGCTATGTCACAAGTATTAATTAGATGTATTGTTCTCTATTGTTCTAAGAACAATTGCCCAGGCATCGCTAAAGTGCGCGAGCGTGCGAGCGCCGCTCGCAGGCACATTTTTAAATCCAGCGAATATCTGCAGGCACATTTATTCAAAAAATGATCTTTTCCAAAGTTTTTAACAATCAATTGGTAGGAATTGAGTAAGAAAATAATGCATTAAAATGATTTGAAAGGTTAAGAATAATGAAAACATAATTGATTTGGACATCGAGCTAATATTTCAACATGCCACATCCAGTTAGATTTGTCTTCAGTTAAATGAGCTGTCAGTTAGACCCGTCACTTNGTCAATTATCGATTGGCAATTGCGTAATAATCAGTAAAGCGCTTGAAATCAGCCAGATCTTTGAAATTTTCTGGTCTGGCTGTTTACTCTGCAAATTTCTTTTGAGGAAACTTTTCAACTACCAAATTTTCTTTTCAGTGTCAAGTAAGATTTGGTGGAAAAAGTGAGCTTGCAACAGAGAAAGAGAGCTGGTAAAAACAAATTTCGTAACTTTGACTGGAAAGGTTTTGTTTAAAGTATTGAACAAAAGTGTTTATCAATCCAATTTTCATTACTTGTAACAGTAATTGACAACCAAGAGAAATACACCAACAATCATAAATATTATGATATATACTGTGAACTATCTGTATTTCAGTTATCAGATTGCCTTGAATTTTTTAGCACTTTTTAGACATGGTGCAAAATCCTTAGGAACTGTCTAGAATTCTTCAATTTCGATAAAGTTCTTGAGAGGTGTACAAGACTAAGACTTATAAAATTCTTAAATTTGTTTAAGAATTCAATATACGCAAGAAGACACAAGTGATATTGTGCACAGGACATATGCTTTATTCCTAATTTCGTATGATAAGGATTGACTTCTGTCAAATAAGACAGTTAAAGAATGATATGTTAACCATTTTCAGTTTTTCCATTATATTTGTTCAAACAGATTTTATCCAAAACCAAAAATGTATACTTGGTCATAAAAATGGTATCATCTGTCTAAAAAATCTTATGGAAAAACCACATTTGGGTGCCCCAGGCCTGGCCAGGGTATTGCTGTCTTTGGAAGCATAACCTTTTGAGATAAAGGTACAGTATGCCCTCCAGTTATTGTTACCAGGCCTGGCCGTTTGAGGCGGGCGATCGCCCGCGCCCGCCTCCACGCTCGCCTCGAGTTGGCGAGGGGAGCTATTCATCGCCCGCCTCCACGTCTGTTCATATTGGAACCGCCCGCCTTAGGTTTTCATTCATTACTCATCACACTTCATTACCTCTTGAAGTAAAACTAAAATATTGAGAGGAAGTTAATCCCATATCTTTTGAGCTCAAAATATAATTCCTTTACCTTTAATTTCTCAGGAAGTCATCTTCTCTTGTAAATCGTTAACTGCGTTAACTACTTGACAAGTCACGCGAAAAACAAACGAAGCATTTCAAAAAGCAACGACCAAACAAATTCTTTGAAATCCTTTACACACCCTGACTGTTATTTTCTTATTTGAAGACCATTTACTGTAAATGTCATTTGTCATCCATAAGCTCCCGACATGTTGAAACCAAATCATTTCAGCATGGCGAATAATAAGAAACAAACGGCTTTCGAGCCTAGGACTTTTGAGAAATATGACAACAGGGCCGTACGATACATTTTACATTAACTTTCTTCGAATTCTTGCCCCTATTTTCTTACGGAAGCCTTTTTGAGAAACTAAACTCTGGGATGGAAAAAAATTAAGAAACTCAAGAACCGAAAAAGTATGACCGGAGACAGCCGAGACATTCTCTTAGTTTGTGGTTGATTTGCGACAACATAAAACTAAAGTTTCGTTTCTGTCAAAGAATCACCGTCTTGTTTTGTCAGGTAGCTGTTTAAAGACAAATATTGAATTCCTCGTTTATTCATACACTTTTATTGACGATTTTCTATAGAGTGATAATCGCCCGCCTGACTTCACCGAGGAGAGCGATGTACCGCTCGCCTGCTAAAATGCTCACAGCCAGGCCTGTGTTACGCTCCTCAAGGAACATTTTGTTTCAAAATCAGTATCAATGTAAACAGTGCATGTTTACTTGTTTTTTGCTACTTGAGGAAGTTTTTTTTGCCTCATTGGTGACTTCTTACGAAGGAAGCACACTGCTTTCAAAGTTAGAGAAAAATTGTGGACTTTCAGTTAAAACCTCTTTCAAGCAGGTAATATTTTTCTTGACTTATCCAATTATTTTTCTTTACTTTTAGTGTCCAGTGTCTTTTGGCTCAGTTTGAAAATGCATTACTCCATGGACTGAAAAGAGGAAAAGTTTGGGGTGCCATAAGCTCACTGTCAGAACCTTTGAGGTACGTGTTATGAACATTATGGGATTTAAACATAAAAGAGAAATGAAGGTCATTCCCTGACAGCCTATTTTGCAGAACTATCCATCGAATGAAGGCACACAAGTCTGACAAGAAATTTTCTATCTGACTTTAGACATCGCAATGGGAAAGTTCAACTTTGTTAGAAACCGTAAAAGAAGGGTGACAACAATATACATGGTTCGGATGTCTTTTTATGTGTGTCATTCGGATTAAATCATGTTTTAAATGAAAAGAAAAAATTGATTATTAGCCCTAAAGGCGTTGACACTTGAACCATTATCAACCACAATTTTGAGGAAAAACTATTAATAGTCTACTGATATGAGGAATTATCAGTGCTTATATCAGCTATGTGTATTTGTTCCAAGAAATCTATCTTTTTCGACCTGTAGCCTTTTTTATACACCCTGAAATAAGTTTTGACAGATGATAGGTAGAATTTTTTGCAACTGTGATCAAGGATTTTCTTACCTGTTTTGAAGGATCCTGTACCTCAACATTTCTTAAAATTGCTTGTAACTTGAGGACATGAACTTCCTGACCATTTTGAGTAATTAAATTCTTGTTATGAATTGTTAGATGTCTGCAGGCTCAAAAACGTTTCAACCTCACTGGCACTATGAGCCACGGGGGGTACTTGACTTCAGGCCCGTAGGAAGCGAGGGGCAGGGGGACTCAAGCCCCCCAATAATTTTGAAAACAATGGTGCTATGTCACAAGTATTAATTAGATGTATTGTTCTCTATTGTTCTAAGAACAATTGCCCAGGCATCGCTAAAGTGCGCGAGCGTGCGAGCGCCGCTCGCAGGCACATTTTTAAATCCAGCGAATATCTGCAGGCACATTTATTCAAAAAATGATCTTTTCCAAAGTTTTTAACAATCAATTGGTAGGAATTGAGTAAGAAAATAATGCATTAAAATGATTTGAAAGGTTAAGAATAATGAAAACATAATTGATTTGGACATCGAGCTAATATTTCAACATGCCACATCCAGTTAGATTTGTCTTCAGTTAAATGAGCTGTCAGTTAGACCCGTCACTTGTAACGATAATCTCCAAGAGTGTTTTAGACGTGCAGGGAAGCATATTGCAGTTATCGGCCCAAATATTGAACATGCGGATAATGTCATTGATAACAGCATAGTTGGAAGGAATCTGGGAAAGGGAATAAACTAATTGGCATTTCTCATGGATAAAGTGAAGAGCTTTACTGCATTCAAAGTTTTAGAGCGAATGAAAGAGTCACAAATAGATCTGATTCAAATTCAACTCTGTAACCAAACCATAATTAATTGAAAAATTTGCGATTTGAAGGAAACCTAAATTGTGTACCAGATGAGTTTCATCGTTTTAAAGCAAAAGCAAAGAAACAACTGTATACTAACGGTGTCAATTTTTGAAATGGAAGTATTCCTAAACAAAGCCAAATTTTCATATATATTGTCTATGATAAACATTCATTGCATAAGGCACCATCCATCTTTTAGGACCAAAATGTCCCTCGCTTTATCAAAGCGTGCTTCATGTGATGCATTGAAAGAATTTAAATCCTAGATGATATAATATGCATTGAAAAAAATTTTGCAGGCACATTTTTGAGGCTATTTTGCGCTCGCAGGCACAAAAAACTTTTGGTGAGGTCTGCAATTGCCCCCCCCCCCAATCAGAAGCTGCTTCCTACGGCCCTGCTTGACTTTCAACTGTACGGGGTTGTGCACTCCAATGAGTAATTGTTCACACCCGGCTTCAGAATTTTTCCCTCAACATGATAGTCGGCTTTAGAAAAAATTGGCGAAAAGTATACTCAAAAACGTAAAGAATTCATTAACAACTGGCTTTGGAAACATTGCCTTCTTTTGATACCCGGCATTAGAAAAAAGAGACAAAAACAATACCCGGGAAGGAGTGCACATCTCATCAGCAAAAGATACTAAGTATCCCCCCGGCATTATGAGTGGATATGATATGTTACTATGAATGAAGGTGTATAGTTCATCATGTATGTTTTTATTTCCTTTTTGTAGGCAAGTGACAGGGAAAGTGTTATCTGGAATCCCAGATACAGAAATATGTATGTTTACTGTTTTTTCTTTCCTTGACATGTTGCTCGACAGTTTAGAAGTACCTTTTATGCCTGTGAAATACCGGTTGTCCCAAAATAAAGTATACGGATTTGGTTGACTCCAGCAATGTGATTTTAGCTTCAATCAATTCCTAATCACTCTGAAAATGTTCCTTGATAGTTAACTTGAACATAGGTACCTACCTCGTTTGTTGGTATTGGTGCTTTGGGAGCAGACATATTAGTCTTGAAAGCTCATATTTGCCTCTTCCTGCCAACCAGAGCTTTAGCCTTTTGGCCTAAAAGCCCAAAGCTCTGGTTTGCACGTGGACAAAAATTTGAGCTTTCAAGATTGATATTTCTGCTCTCACAGCACCAATACCAACAAACGAGGTATCTATGTTCAAGTTAACTATCGAGGAACATTTTGAGAGTGATTAGCTATTGATTAAAGCTAAATTTACATCGCTGAAGTCAACCAAATCTGTATACTTTTTTTGGAACACCCGGTAGATTACATAGAATATCCATCATTTCTTGTCTAATTTTCAAAAAATCGTGGTTCTGTTTAATATGTAAAAATGTCATTTTGCAGAGTGATATCAAGCTTGCTCTCTTTTCCCTTGCAGCATTTTGGCCATTCATCAAGGAATACATGCCACCATCCGAAATTCAAAGATATACTACGATAACCACAATTAACACAGAGGCTGGAAGATGTAAGGAATCATTGATTTTATGTCAGTTAGAGTTTTAGGATTCAGCCACCTTTCATCTTTGGCATTTTAGTCAAAGAAGTTTTGGAATAGGAGGGTCCAAGCCTCATTTCAATCGTACCAATGACACTTTTTGATCAGACCAGAAGGTTCCTTTATTTTACAAGGACGTTTCAGTGCTCCAAAAACGGGACCCCCTACATTTTCATTCCATTGTTTTGGGCCGCGTTAGGCAAGATAAAGATTGCCATTCTAGGTATACTGGGTGTTAAAGAAAAAACTTCATGAGCTAGATCGCAGATAGTTTCCTGAAAAAGCTAATGTCATGAACACAAACAAGGTACTGTATGTGCATGTACAGTAGCTGAAAGGCGCGTCTATCTTTCAAGATGTTGCTTGGCCAGTTTAGATTTGACTACCTTCTGAAAAACCAGTTTCAAAAATATGCTAATTCATTAATTTCTCTGACTACTCTCTCCTTTTTGGAAGCCCATGTTTTGAAAGTCCATGTTTTGGAAGATGTGAAAACCTGAAGTCCAAATTTGCTTTGGAGCACGAAATTTGAACGAGGAACAGCGGTCAATCATCTTGCAAACAAACAATTTCCCAGACGACTTCGAAACGATCGCTACGTTGTGTTTTCACAGAATGTTGACTGGAAAATTGTGGCGATTATTTCACTGAAAATGAGGAATCCTGGATGGTAATCATTGCTAAAAATGACCTTGCAGCATCTCAAAAGATAGCTAGGCCTTTCGACTACACTGTGATACAAAGCATTTGACAATAGCTTTTGATTTCAGAGAGCTTGCTATGATCCGGGGGGGGGGATACTTCATTGTGAACAGCCCACTTTCATGGTGGGTGAGGAGAATGTTGCCCTCGTAGAAAATATAAAATACCTTGGGGTAATTGTTGATAAACATTTGAGCTGGGACGAGCAAATTTCAGCAGTGACGAAAAAGGTTTCACGAGGATTAGGGATGCTACGTTTCTCGAAAAAGTATTTACCCATTGTTACTGTACAGAAAATGTACAGAAGTTTAGTGGAACCCTACCTCAGATATAGCTGCCCGGTGTGGGGAGTTTCTGGCATCAATGCTATAAATAGGTTGCAAAAACTCCAAAATAGGGCGGCAAGAATAGTCACAAACAGTGCTTATGATGCTTCAGCTCTACCCATCATTAGAAAACTTGGTTGGCCCACCATCAACGAGCTTATCAATTCAGAAACTTTAAAAATGGTGTACAAGTCGGTAAATGACCTAGCTCCCACTTACCTAACAGAAATGTTCGTCAGGCTATCCGATTCATGCAAGAGAGAACTGCGCAATACCAAAACAGATTTGGCCCTTCCTCATCGCAAATCGGCCTTCGGACAAAAGAGCTTCTCGTATAAGGGTGCTAAATTGTGGAATGATCTTTCCATTGAAATCAAATCATCAAAAACTTATGAAACATTCAAAAAAAGAATCAGCAATACCAACAGCGAATGCTGATTCTCTCTTTCATGCATTACTTTTAATTTGCTTATTAGATTGTTTTGTAAATAAGATTATTTAATTTTGTATGCTTTTCTTTTAATTTAGTTATTGTATGTATTTGCACGGCCCACTGTAAATCAGTCCTTTGACTGACGTGGCTACCGTGCCTAAAGAAGTTAAAATCAAATCAAATCAAATCAAACATGATTCGACGTGAATCTGGACTTTGAGAAAAGGACCCATTCGTATGACAGAATATTTAAAAATTCCGAGCCCATTTGCATGAATATCAGGAAATTTCTGACCCATGTGTATGAATTTGTCGATTTGAAACAAAGGAAAATTTCAGTTGCTTGGTGTGGATTATCATGATGGGGCCCAATGATAAAAATATCCTAAAAATAACTACCCATCTACCAGAATTTCGGTTAAAAACAGACCCATATGCAGGGAATTTCAGATGAAAGAACCCACCCATATGAGTGTCACGTCCTGTATCACTTAACAATGAAGTAGCCCCCCCCCCGGGCTATGATCTAACTCGTGAAGTTTTTTTGGATTTTTGGATCACCTGGTAAAGGGACCAACAATCCTTGAGGTACATGTTTGTTCTCTGTGTAATCAAATTATCACAATTTGGTCCAAGTCACTATTATTGAACAACACGATTCATTTGACACAATTCCCCTTATATTTCGTTCCTTCCGAAATTTCCAACTCTGAGGAGTTGATCATCTTATTTTTGTTTTCCGCTGTTGTATATATGTAATAAGCTTCAAACTGTTGAAGTTCGCATCTGCGTAGTGTGGTGGGCAGTTGGGACTCAGGAGGGGGACCAGTAGTGGTTGTAGAAATTGCTGTCATTGTTGTTCTCTCGTCCGGGGTTCCTATCGTTCGGCATCGTGCGCCTATGCTGGCCTTACATCAAATGTGAAACAGTTCCCTGTATTTATCAGTAGTTAATTGTATGTGTAGCTTTTTGTAGTTGTTTTACTTAATCTTCATTATTTGCATGTCTTTATGTTAATGGCCACGGACGTAGTCATTGTCTTTTGCTGCCTGTGGTATCGTACCTGTAGTTTTGTATTGTAGTATAGTAATTAGAAAGTGTAGTAGGTAATATACTAATGTTACATTTTATGAATATATAAAAAAAATGTTTGCATTATTTCGTGAATAGATAGTTCTTGTTATGCCAGTGTTTCAAAAGCAAATTATTGGAAGCAATTTTAAAGTCTTATTTACTGATACCAAATGCCACTCTTTTTCAGGTAGAAGCTGGTTACGTTCATGTTTGAATGAAGCATCTCTTGAACGAATTTTAGTTGCGTTACTGTCCAACAGAAATCTTTTAAGGTAAGAGCTATTCTTCCCGTTGGTTTATTTAAAAAGAAACCTGTTAACATGTCTGTTAATTTTTAAGGTAAAAATCACTCACAAGGGAACGATGAAAGCCGGAAATTTTTTCGATGTTTTCGTTAGGAGGCCAATATGTTATTTTGGCTAAAAGATAACTAGGACCGATTTTGTAACACAAGAGCATGAGTAGCTTTTGTTGACACCTGAATTCAAAGCAATTAGCGATTGCCGACAAAAGAAATTCCCTCAACCAGTAATTCAAAACAAACAAAGCCGCAAAAGTTTCTCTAAAACCCTGGTAGCTACTGCGCTCGTTGTACATTCCAGAAATTGTTTTTAAGAGCAAACATGAGCATATATCGTGCTAGCTACCTGGGTTTCAGAGAAACTTTTGCGGCTTTGCTTATTCTGAGTTACTGGTTGAGGGAATTCCTTTGCCGGCAATCGCTAATCGCTTTGAATTGCTGTGTCAATCAAGAGCAACTCATGCTACTGTCTTACAACATCTGCCCTTGTCCTAAGAGTTAGTTTCTTCATCGTCAAAATTCAGCCTCTCTATCGTTTTGATTGCAAAGAGTTTGTCACCGTTAGCTAAATGTCTGGTATTTCCACATTTTCCGCCATTCGTAAGTTGTCCCAGTATCGCTTGAACATAGTCTTAATTGGACTTTCGGTCTATTGTTTGTGATAACGAGTAAGCAATGTTGAAATGTAAACTCAGGAAAGTTTGGTGGTAAAACTCAAAGCAAGTCAAACATTTATCAATACTCTTTTTCAAACTCTTTATGTTTTATTTGTATCTATTTGCACAGTCAGTTTTATGAAGACTGGGCTTTGCTACTGGACGATGAAAGATCAAGCACTCTACCTGTCATGGCTCGCGGTAATAATCTATTTATGTACCTTGTGGCTAACTTTATTTTATCACCACTTTATTTCCCCTGAAGTTTCGATCCTGTTAGCCCACAGAGGAAAACAGAAGCTTGAATCAACTAAGATTAATTCAAGCACTTGCCAGAATCTATTACTCTACCGGGTGTCCCAAAATGATGTATTATTGTTTGATTGCTTATATGTCCATAAACAATGAACCGATTTTCAAAAACTGTATTTTATCCGATTGCTGAAAGGCTAAATTGTATTTGAGGATGTTGGTTATGGTTTAGGCCGATGTCTTCATGTTGAAAAGAAGATCGATATACATACCTGCTTAAATTCAAGCCTTATATGGCATGAAAAAGAAACGGCCTACTTTCCCAGTCAATATTTTAGATGTGATGCAAAAGGCTGAACTTATATGTTGTTCAGAGAATTTATGTCGTTCAGAGAATACGAATTCAGTTAATACTGAGTTCAGAGAATGCGAATAGGAGTTCAGCTTTTTGTGTCACATCTAAAATGTTGACTGGAAAAATAGGCCGTTTCTTTGTCGTGCCATCTAAGGCTTGAATTTTAACTGGTTTGTCGATCTTCTTTTCGACATGAAAACGCCGTGGTAAAGCCACAACCAACATCTTAAAACATAATTTAGCATTTAGGCAATCAAATAAAACAAAGTTTTTGAAAATCGGTTCTTTGGTTATGGACATGTAAGCAATCAAACAATAATACATCATTTTGGGACACCTGGTAGAACTAATTCAACTGGAACTTTGATAGTGTAAGGGCCTGTTTATATGAGGAAAATCATCCCACCTTCCAGGTTATCAGCTGTCAGGTGGGATGAAATCTGCGTGTGTTTATATGTAATTTTCATCCCACCTTCCAGCATTTTCATCCCACCTCCCAGCCCATGGTTTTCAGACAATAACAATCGTAATTGTAACAATCGTAACAACCGACGATGGAGCAGGCGTCTTGTTCTTTTTTATAAAATTGTCAATAATATCACTCCTGACTATACAAGGATACCAATTCCACCACTCCGGCAGTCCTCGTATCCCCTGCGTCATCAAGCTACAATTGGCCAAATCAGTGCACGAAAAGCATGTTTTAATGCAAGCTTTTACCCTAGTTGTTTGCTTGAATGGAATAAGCTTGACCACGAAGTAAGAGAATCACCTACAATCAGCATTTTCAAAAACAAGCTATTATCTCTTATACGTCCTCCTCCTAAGCCAGTCTACAGCATTCACGACCCAAAAGGTCTTGCAATACTCACGCAGTTACGAGTTGGTCTCAGTAAGCTAAATCTGCACAGATTTAGACACAATTTTAGAGACACACTGAATCCACTGTGCCCCACAAATGATGGTGTTGAGGACACGGAGCACTTTTTGCTGCACTGCCATGCTTACGATGCATACAGGAGAGATCTTCTCGATAGTGTAAACGCAACGTTGCAACCGTACGGTTTGTCAAATCATTCAAACGCGCTATTNCGTACAGTGTGTTTAGTCCTAATATGAACTTCTCTTACTCTTTCTTGTAGGCCTTGGCTCAATCCTATTTGCAATCGACATAGGCAATGGCCAGCTTAATTCAGCTTTTAAACAGGTATGGATTTCTGCGAGTTGTTGTCAACTTCTCCAAGATTTTTGTGTTTGGCTCAAATAAGCTGAACGAAGTTTATCAGCGTTTTTGCATGGACTTTAAATTTAAAGGCATGTAACACATATCTGCTTGCGTAAACTTGAAGCGTGATATTGATTAGACTTATGACAGTTCGTCCCTAGTTTTCGCTCGCAATTACAAAAATGTTTTACGTATTTATCTATCGAGTAGAATTGTTCTATCTATTTATTGAATTGAATTGCTCGCTCAAACAGCGCGAAAAGGTTAAAGTCAAAAATATAAAACACGAGCGAAATTTACGACGAATTGTAATCAGTCTAGATAATGATTCGATTGAATCGTGATAATTTTTGTGGGGCAAGGCCTGAGACATAAACTCTGCATTGATAGCCATGGCTGGCTGTGTGATATTTTTTAATCAGTGCTGACAGTATGATTTCTATTTATTTCCCATTTGTCTTCCTTAGCACTGATTCCCCTTGGTCTGCTGTGAAGGTGAGGGACGATTGAATCCCCATCTCTTAGATCAGTATTTTTAAAACTGTGTTTATATGATATACAGAGTCAAGGCAAAATGATGCACCGAAAATTAGACCCCCGTTTACACGGTAGCGGATCAAAAGTGTTGCGGATCAAAGTGTTACGGATCACCCTCCCATCTACACGGTAGCGGATCAAAATTGTATTGGATCAGGGTCTCGTTTACACGGTAGCGGATCAGCGGTCACCATAGAAATAGGATGAGGTCACATTCAAGATTTTCTCGAATTTTCAGTGATTTCCGTTTAACATCAACATTTCAAAACCAACTGCAATTATGATTAAACCTCCTTTGTATGGAAAATACCCTCGTAATGAATCCGAATCAAAATTGATGCGGATCACTTGCGTTTACACGGCGCAGAGCAAGAGTGATCCGATACAAAAGTGATCCGACACAAAACGAGTTCGATTTCGTAGTAGGATCAAAATTGATGCGGATAGCGGAGCAGAAGTGTATCGGATCACTTCGAGCTCGTGTAAACGGAAGTCTGATCCGCACCACTTTTTGTATCGGATCAAAAATGATCCGCTACCGTGTAAACGGGGTCTTAATCTTGCTGCAATAATGATAAGAGATTGCCATTACTTTACAGCCATCGTTTCCAAGATCAAATGCAGCTTTGGCGCCAGTAGAGAGCAGGGCAAGAAAGGATCCTCTGCCGCTCATTGCTGATAAAGGTCGGTATTGTTGTCAGAATTGTTGTCATTACTGATGAAGGGTTATGCCCGAAATGTCTTATCATTATATTCAAGGCTATATAGTATAAGCCCAGGCTATATGTTATATTTATAATCAAAATCCTCGTGTACATTTAAAGAAACATAGCCACACGTACAAACAACTGATATATTTATTGTTGTCAGAAGTTTGCATTGCAGCATCTCCATATCCAACGTTTAATTGTGCATTACAAGTCCATATCAGCTCTTCTTGACACCTCATCTTAAAGGGGCTGTACAATTCGTCCTCTCTGCGTGGCTCTGCGTGTCAAGTCATCCAATGTGTTTAGGCTAAACACAACATATCTAATGGCGATTAAGAGAATAGTAATCCACAGTATCTGCGACAATCTTGGTGATCGAAGCTTTGGTGGATGATTTGTTCTAATTTTATAACGCTGAATAGTTAAAAGTTTTCATGGATATCAAAAATTCCATCACATTTCATAGACAAAGACAAGGAAACACTGCAATGAAACTTAGGCAGAAGCTGCGATGAAGCTGGCCGCCATTAAAAACCGGAGGCTTTAGTCATGTGCGCGGGTTGTCCCGTACTTTCTGATTGTTTACAAAAATCTTGTACAATCCCATTAAGCTACATTATCAGATGTAAAGTGCGACTCAACGCAAAGAAACTCGAGTTACAAATGATTCCCCCCGCTCCGATACCTAACAGATGACTCCTTAACAAAGAAATGCCCGTTGGCAGTAATATGGACCAATTATGCATTCTGTGGAAACTTTGGTCCGTACGTCACTGAGGATAGTCCTACTTTTGGGCTGGTTTTGGTCCGTATTTTATTTTCCATGGTCCGTTAGATAGCTTTGTCTCGAACGATAAGCAATACGGGTGCCGTTGCTTCGGTCATTATGAAGTAAAGGTCCAAATATTTCCGCCGGAATAACATTAGAAGCAATCGCTTCTGAAGCAAGCCAGATTTTCTTCAAAGAAGAATATCTGGAATATTCTTGCAATAATTTATAACCCTGTCAGATGAATTTTCATGATCTCTGCTGACACAACTCTATTTGTCTGTAAACCTTTGCTTTATTATTTACTTGCACAGGTAGTAGCACGGAGGATCATCAGATTGTCAATAAAAAGAAACGGAAGAAAAAGGTGAAGCAGGCAACGATTGAAGAAATTGAGGTACCAGAGGATGAGCCACCAAGTGGCATTTACAAGAAGAGTTTACAACAGAAAGAGGCTAGCAGTAGAGTCCCCGATCATCCAAGCATTTCAATGACGTCTTCTGAAAGGAAGAAAATGGTTGATTCAGGCCGTGCTGCTTCAAATTCTGGTGTATTAGATACAAAACAAGGCGTAAAGAATGATTTAAAGGCACATCGAAGGGCAACTAGTCTTGGAAGCTCTGAAATAATAAAACATAAACAGAATATTTATGGAACGGAGCCAGATCCTACTTTTAATTTTGAGGTGCCATCTTTTAGTCGTAAAGACAAGGAGGAACCAGATTTAGGGACGAGTGACAATTCTAAATTTATGAGTTTTGACCACATTAAAAACGGCTCAAGTGATGTCACTTTGAAGACTGAAAATGATAATTTGAAACGAGAAATTAGTCGCTCTGAAAGTATAGATAACGATGATTCTGTAGAAAACAGCGACTACACGAATATTTTATCAAAATTAGCGACTTTGAGTACGAGTTTTAAGTCGTCTTTCACGGCAGGATTTCTTCAGAGAGGTCCAAGTAAAGATAAGGAGGATCGAGTGAGTGGTCCGGGTAATACACAGCTTCAAATGAAGACAGAGAGTTCGAATAGTGATAAGAAGGATGAGGAGGATTTAGCGAGTCTTGTCGAAGATGATAACAATGGTTTTATGAGAACCGCAAAATTGGAAATGAGTGAAGAAATTGTCGACAACACATCGACCGACTCACCCAGAAACACAGATGATGCACAGCCAGGCTTATCTGGTAAG
>REGL01000221.1:228732-246758 GCA_004194395.1 Aurelia aurita complex sp. Pacific | reverse complement strand
ATTCGATTGATTGATGTTGACCAACGGAAACTCGAAGCTCAAAGCAGAGTTTCAAGGAGCTTGGCCGGGCAGAACAAAGTCTTACGATGAAGAATACCATGAAAACAGTTGGAGACAATATCAAATCTTGTATGTAGGTACTATTTTGCTGCTTTTGCTAAGCATTAACTGATTTATTGTGAAGTTTTCAAATCAAAGTGTTTCATTTGAAAACTACAAATATTTGTGCTTTTCTGCATAGGCCCTTATCGAAACGAGGCAGTCATAGTCATTTCAAAATAATGGCGTTTGATTATGAGTCGTAGTTAGGAGCGTCCGGCAGTATTTCAATAGCGATAACTACGACCATATCATCAGTCTAACCAACCCCAGAGGCACAGCCTTTCTCTCTTTATCGAAAGAATTCTCCAAAAGCATTGACAAAAATTAAGATCATAGCAAATCCCAAATCAGTAGAGGAAAAACCGCAATACAGTAAGAACCCGTAAAATAGACACCAGTTTTTGCAAACAGCCTGTTGGGTTTCTTATTAAAGGGCATTAATCTGCAAACAGGCTGAAATGTTTCTTATCACATGGTTAAGAAACCTTCAAATCTTTAAAGAAACCCTAGAGCAAACGCTATCAAACAGTATGTTCTTGTTTGTACCCTTCTCTCCAAATTTGGTCAATCATAGCATGCATGCCAAGTATACTGTAGATGGAGATGCTTTTGCATGAAATCTCTAAAAAATATTTAGCACCTGATTTTAACAAAAATTACTAATTATGAAAATTATTTGGGATTCTCCTGTAGGAAACCTTCCAAGAATCAGGCTGAGAAGTTTCTTATACGAGGGCACCATTTCTCAAAAAAATCAGCCTGAGGTTTCTTATAGAGTGGTTTCTATTTTGCGGGTTCTTACTGTACTGGCTCAACCCTGGCTTCTTTCGATTCATTGCAAAATGTAAAGTGTTGAAGAGTTTGGCTTAAGAAGATCATCTTTCTACCTCACGAACGAGGCAAAGAATTCTCGTCGTTTGCTGTTCTGAACAATCGTGAAATTTCCATCAATTTCGGTCAATTATATATCTTTTCATGAAAACGCTAACTTATATTTATTCTCTAAGAAACTGAAATGATGTTTTCTTATATTTTTGATAGCCACCCAGCAATTATCATTTACAGTGAAAACCTTTGACTAAGACCCAGTTTAAACGAGAGAAAACTGGATCGATCCAGAACGGGATCGATCCAGTTCGAGATAGATCCCAAAATTGTGCAGGTGTTTACACGGGATCGATCCAGGCACCTTATCACTGATTCCCAGACTCCTTATAAAGACTTTGGCATGCGTAAAGACTTCACGCCATTTGTTGTCAGGGTGACAAAAAGGTGTCATTATGAAAACGCCTCGATTGTTTTTCGCTTGCCTCGTTTTGCATCCGTGCCAGTTTGGGATCGATCCAGCCGCTTACACGGGGGGCTCTGACGGATCGATCCCAAACTGTATCGCTCTAGCAATCGATCCCAAACTAGCATGGATAGCGGATCGATCCCGAACGATCCCGTGTAAACGCAAAGGCGATCCGTTCCAGTTTGGGATCGATCCAGTTTTCTCTCGTGTAAACGGGGTCTAAAACAATTCCATTTTCGACAGGGTCTTGCAACTAGCACTGAACGAAGAACGGGATTATTCTTTATCATTACGAAGTGAAGTTGATAATTTGAGTGATCAATTAAACCAAACGGAGGAGAACAGCGAGAAGCGAATAACTGAACTTACGAGGGAAAATGAAGTGCTTCGAAATCAGCTGAAAAAATATGTGGCTGCTGTACAGCTGCTTAAAAGAGAGAATAGAAATGTATCCAAAGAGACCAATGAAGGTAAGTGCTGTAATTTGTTTTCTTAAAGTTAGGCTTCATATAATTAAAGCAGTCGGTGCGCAATAAAGCATATACACCATCGACAGGCCACTTGGATTTGCCAAGTCTCCTCCCCCTTAATACAAAAAGCTGCCACCCAAAGAAGTTAACCCTGCGTGGGATTGGTATTTGGGCTTTCAGGCTTCAAGACTTGGTAAAGTCCACATGCCACTGTAAATCTTTCATTTGGCCGATTTTGAAGATAGATTATTTAAGATAATCGATTTTATTGACTATCTTTGTTCGATGCTTGGTTGCCTTTTTGTTGACTTTTGGTGATGTATTGGAAATCGTCAGACTGTAAAGAGCCTTGATCAATCGTACAACACCAATGACATTTCATTTCCTTAGGAGTTAAATTGGCAACGTAAAAGCAAGCTCTTCGAGATGAGTTGGGGATTCGCGTAAATTTTTCGAGCAAAGTGTTTAAAAAAAGAAAGAATTACAAAAGGAAGGCTTCATAAATCTTTCGAGCTTGGTAGAGAAGCATTTTCTGAAGATCAAATCACTTACGAATGACTTTTGTTCACTGTTAGCAAAAGCCTTCTGATTCAGAGAAAAATCACTGAATGATCTCAACAATAGACCTTTTAGCTATTCTACAAAAGAGCCTGGATCGAGCGTTATTTTTATACGCGAGGCTCGATAGAGTGGTGTTAAGAGCTTCTATCACTATTGTGCAAATTCGAAAATTCTACAAAGTGCACTTTGTAGAATTTTCGAATATGCACAATATTGATAGGAGCTCTAACGCCACTCTATCGAACCTCGTGTATAAAAATAACGCTCGATCCAGGCTCTTTTGTAGAATAGCTAAAAGGTCTATTGTGTATCTCAAAAAAATTGGTATTTGCGCTGCAAAGAAGTGAAAATTTAGCATATACCCAGCTTAGAATAACAATTACTACTCTAGACTAAAAACATTCTATTCAAATCAGAACAATTTAGAAGGAAATATAACTACTGTATACCACAAAATCGAACTCAAAACTTCAAACTACTCTGGTTTGGTTTTAGTTGAAATATGTTTCTTTTCAGCTGTGAGTACTTTGAGAGGGTATGACGAAGAATCTGAAGTTGTATTGCCTCCAAAACCAAAGGACAGGACAGACAGGTTCGCATTTGTTTACGTTTTGATTTTGGTTTGTACCATTATGAGATATAACTTACAAGAACAGTGTTGAGTCATATAACACAGTTCTAGGTTTTGATATAGATTGTTAGAATATCGACTTTAGGTCTCATTGATTTCACGTCGCCGTTGAAAAAATTTGATTTGGATTTTTATACATTTTGGACTTTTACATTACAGTGTTTGTGAATACATAGATGTGGTGGGTTGTAGCATCAACAATAGAACTGCATAACTTCTGTTGTAAATAACTGGAATGAATTGTATGAAGGTATTCCAGTTTCTCGTAAAAACGTTTCCGTGGAAAGTTTTGCTTGCCACTGCGAAATTGAATTATTATTTCATTTATAGAGCTTGGGGCAGTTTATTTCAGTCAGAGTCTAGAAGAAGTCACAGATGCACGGCTGTGAGCCGGAGAACGGTTTTGCTTGTTAATGTCATGTTGAGAAAGGCTTCGTAATTTTTGTAAGAAATCTGGGAAATTTTGGGGCATTTTGTGAAGATGATAAATTCTATGGTTACAGTAGAAACCCGCATAAAATAACATTGGTTTTCTTGAGGCAGCGTGAATGAGGTTCTTGATTAACTGATGCCATAATCAAGGCCAGCCTGTAAGGTTCTTAAAAAGATGCTTATACTTGGTACAGTGCAAATCTGTTTTTAAACATGCCAGTGCTTTCATGACTTGAATAGTGTATCAATATATTTCTTTTTGATAGTCTTTAATAGGAACGATTTTGCTCTTTTCAAGTGAAGAGCCATCATTGTATAAGAACCTATAGAAATTTCAGCCTCTTGTGGGTTCTTGTTTAAAAAAGTTCTAATCATCGAATTCCAGTCGCAAGGTTTTTATGAAATTAGGTTCTTTTATGTGGGTTTCTACTGTATAAGCAACGCTCCCGCGATAAAGGGAGGGATGTTTGAAAAATCTGGTTGTTCTTGAATTCATAAATGATAGAATATGGAAAGTTTGACAACATAGGTCTCAAATCTTTAAAAAGGTTGGTGTAAAGTTCTATTACAATTTTCTTTGAAATAAATGGCTTGGAAGGAACTCAGGGTTTTTTGTTGTAAATCTGCCGTGGAAATTTATTGATATCTTGATTAATTTCAAAATGGCGGCATTTATTAAATTTGAGGCTATGACATCATCCAATTTCTTAATCCTAAATCAGAAAAGCTACAGATTTCTGCTTGCCACCATATTGTAGACCTTCATAAACTATGGTTTCCTTGAAAGTTATATCATTTTCCCTTTATTGGTTTAGGACTTACGATGATTTAAAGTTTTTCAAGATTTTCCATGAATTTTTTCAAAAATGATTAAATTGCCACCATTTTGAAAGAAATCAAGATATCAAAAAATTTCCACGGCAGACTTACAGCAAAGTACCATAACTTCCTTTTAAGCCATTCAATGCCAAGAAAAATTTCATACAATTTTGCACCCACCTTCTTAAAGATTTGAAAGATTTGAGCCCTATGCTAGGTTTGACCATGGAAATTGGCATTCTGGAGAAGGTTTGATCTTTTTCTGGACTCTGATTTCAGTTTATTTCCCTTGGGATATTTTTTCACTGATGTATCATTCGATTCTTTTAGTGAAATGGACAGCATCTATGAAGAAAAGCTAGTTCAGGTATTCACTAGACTTATTACATGAGTCCTTGTTTTCGCTCCATTCCCCCAACGATCAAAGTCTTAGCGGAATGACTATAACAGTAAATAATTATTCAATTCAATGGAGCAATACTTAGAGGAATATCATCAGTCTAGGTAGTCGCTTGGGTTTATGTCTCTGCCAATCTATAATATATTATTTACTTGATTATATAGCGCTGTTTAGTAATGATTTCTTTCGCTCGACATTACTTGACGAGCATAAAAAATGTTGAAATGTTTGTGAACCTGAATCCATCATATTGTTTTTGACTCTTTGTGATTTTATGAAAGTGCTTTGTCTCAGAATCGTGCAAAACAGGCCCAAACTTCTGAATCAAACTTTCCAATGTATAAGGTCTAGTTTGAATATCGTTTTTTTGTCGTGTCGAATCGAAGAACTGTATTAAAAACGGCAGAATCTGCCGTGTTTAAAACTAAAAATCTGATTTGAAAATCGTTTTTTTGCCGTGTTGGATTGAAATTGAAATTGCTAAAATAGCCATTTTTCAAAATGCATAAGCTCAGAGGCTGATCACACGTAGAAACCGCAGACCATGGCCTAGAATTGATTAATTAAACGTGACAGAAACACGATGTTTAAATCAAGTCGTTTTTCTGCTGTTTGATACGACAGAGCTGGTGAACTCCTGCTGCTTGATCTATTCAAAACGGCAGGTGATTTAAGCATCGTTTTAAAGTCAAATTTGATTGACACTTTAAAGTTTTTAGCAACATCAATTAAATTCGACACGGCAAAAATGATGTTTAAATTGGCCTAAGCTCCACCTCGATAAAAATGAAACTATTTCGGGCTATTTTATTGCTTAGGAAATCAGTTGCGTTGATTATGAGCCAGCCTTAGTATTCTTTTCACTTGGAAATTTCTTTTAGCCAATTTAATGTGGTTTTTAATTTTTACCCACCCAGTATGATTCACTGGTGAAGACGAAATTTTCAAATCCTAATTCCCCAGTATGTAGACTGTGAAAGTTGGGCCGTTGCTGTCTTCAAGAAAAGATGTTTTTCTTTGATAAGTTCTGTTCACTTAAAATAGGAGTTGAAGTGAGGATAACATTTTGATCAACTAAAAATCGTTTTCATCTAGATGGCACAGCTACATGGAGAACTGATGGAATTTCATGAAAGCTTGCAACGTGATTTGGTCAAGAAACATAACCTTATAGCAAAGATGAAAGATGAACTTGTTGTATTACGTGGACCGGTAAGTATTGATTTCATTTTCATTGGATCTTATTGGTCAGGGACGGGGGGAGGGGGGACAACTCCTATAGGGGGTTTAGAATTTATGTGCCTTTGAGAATTCAGAGTTAGGACCCATAACCAAAGCAAATTCTGAAAATATGACCCCATAGCCACGGCAAAATTTTGGAAATATGACCCCATAAACCGGGCAAAATTTCCCATTAGAATCGTAACATATAGAATCAATTGAAAATTTGTGGAGCTAAATTCCTTTTTATGAAAGTTTTTTGTCATAATAGCCAATAATAGCAATAAACTGCTAACATTTACCCATAACTACGGCAAATCTCCGTAAAGCAGACCCATGACCTGGACACAATTCACGAAACATGATCCATAACCGGGGCAAAGTATCGCAAAGTAACCCATAACCCGGGCAGGCACATGTATACCAGTGTCCCTATAGGAGTTACCCCCCCCCCCTCGATCAGCGATAAACAAAATTTAAAACGATGCATATTCAAGGGATCAATCTTTCAAAAAACGTTGATTCATTTCAATCTGTTTATTTGTCCGTCCAATGCCAAATGAAAGGGGTAGCCTTAATAACGGAGGAGATGGCTTGAAAACTTGATAAGCGCGGCGTCTTAATTAATTTGTGGTATGAGAGGGTAATTATTTCAAAATGAAAGCACTATTTTCAGCAGCTTTTAATCGATATCGCCTCGGTTAAGGAAATTTTTGCTCAAACTTTCGATGAAATTAATTAGCGTGGAGTACTTAATATGGCTCGGAGGGTGGAAGAATATTTAGAAATTGAATAATCGAGTGAGTGGGGGGGGGGGTCTATTTGGCCCTGGGGTGTATATCATCTTCCGAATAAATGATTTTTCGCTTTGATTGATCATTAAAACGAAATATTCACACTGAATTGAATAATTTTTCCTGCTTGATTATTTCAGCTCAATTAACACATGAAGCATCTTTTTAACGCTGCCGAGGTAAGGCAAAGCATGCTTCGTGACACGAGGAAGACGCTTGACGTGCTGTCTAGCCTTTGCCAGCAGCAATGTTTTTGCTCTGCCATAGGTGCCTTTTTCATTGACTTATTAAAACTTTGTAATTAGCTGACTTCAATCGATTGCACTGTCATTTTATCGTTTCTTCTCTCTCGAAACATAACATACTGACGATTTTCTGTGACAAACCCCAGCCGAAAATTTCATTCAGCACCATTTTCACATACAGCTTCTTCTAATTCAGATGGTATCTTACATTTTTCTGCGGCCTGTTTCAGTATTCGTCTCATTTTTTTAATTTCTACTTCCCAGCTCCCTGCTGACGTTGAAGATTTGAGTCACGAAGGCGAAATGCATCAACCGAGGCCGCTAATAAACATATGGATTCCATCTGTGTTTGTGAAAGGAAAGGGGTCAGATGCTCATCATTTATATCAGGTATGCAGCTCTCAATAAGTATTTGATGACTCTGGGTATCTCTTGGGTATTAATCTGCATGTTTATTGCTCAAAATGTATATGATGTATATCTCTGATAAGGTACTGTGAAGTTCTAAATACAAATAGACCTGTTAGTTATTCTACACAAGTGCCTGGATCAAGCATTATTTTTATACATTTTTGTGTGCGATGTTCGCTTGAGTGGCGTTAGAGCTTCTATCACTCTTGTGCACATTCGAAAATTCTACAAATAATGAATCGATTGTCAGAGGTATTGTCAGAGGTACTTTAAGTGATATTTTTTTTCTTCAACGTATTTGTGCGATCGCATGTGTCGATATTCGTTGAGGATACTGTGAACCCCCCCCCCCCCTCTCTCCTCATTTGTTTTGGTTGAAGATCTTTTACGCATGCGTTCATCTTTGGATTTCCCTTTTGTTCTGCTACACTAGACTCACGAAATAGTTCCAGTTATCGCAACAGCAACAGCAATTAAAACAACAACAACAACAATATATATTTTTGCTCAAACTGGGACTTAAGGACTTTCACAAAAAAAATTGGGACGAAAATAAACAATGGGCGCACAGATTTTTCTGTGCCCTTTGAAACGAGGTTAATGGCCTCTTTTCGGTAGTTGGAGAATTTCAGGAGCTGTGGGGTTTTGGCATGCACTATTGCTAGATGAAGATTGCCTTCAAACTGTGGAAATTCTTTTTGAAACTGAAAGGTTTGTTAATTCTTAGATTAAAGAAACATTCATGCGAATACTTGTGGCTTTTGTTCATTTCTAACGTCACTCAAAACTTGAATTTCGAGGCGTTTTATTATCTGACGATTGAGCTGACAATTTAGGCCCACCGCCATTACTCACCTTATCGTACAGCGTTGCTATGGTTTCCATATCGGACATGAAATCGAGGGAAACAATTTCGTCCCAATTTGCAATATGAAAGTCCATGAGTCGTAGTTATAGCGTCCATCAGCCTATCAATAGCAATAACTACGAACTTGCAATCAGTCTACTGCTACACTACGTCTGTCCCAGCAGTGAGGATGACCCTGCAAGCCCTACTGCGCAAGTCCATGATCATAAATGGTGGGACCCACCCTTCTCACGAAGAAAGCTTTTCAGATTTATAATAGCAGTATCGCAGTATCCCAAATAAGTAGACAGATGGATTCTTCTGAACACTCGATCTCAAAAACTGTCTGTGTTGAGCCAAATGTATTCCTTTGGAATCATTGAGCTTCAAAGAGGACACTAAAATCTGTCTCACATTTTGATGTTCAGGAGATTTTTGCATTGACGCAAAATTACTCATCAATAATTCTTCAACTATTTTTTCGCGGACATTTCGTCTAACATGAGACAAACTTGAGCCATGCTGCTGATAAATGAGTAATTTGGTGAACTGGTGACATGGGCCATTTTTGTGTACTACCAAGAAGGTTGTAGTGCTCTTTGATGTAATAAGGTGGTTTGGCAATTTCTCTGATATCATGCATTGATAAGTTATAGAAAATATTATTTTTGGTAAGTTAGGATTGCTTAAGATACTGACGAAGGTCACAGCCCGATGCATTACGTGTTTATTTTCTATTGTGCTGAGAGAATTTTTCAGACAGAGATTATCAATTGTTTCTGCTACTTCTATGTCGCCACTTGGTGCAAAGCTAAGTATTTGAATTGGTTCAGGAGCCATTGTTACCTTGGTTCCTTTGTGGGCACACTACAATTTCAGAGTATCTAAAAATCAATTTGGGCCTTAGGAGAACATGAGGATCCACACTGCAGCAACTGAACCTGTAGACAAGTCTTCTCAAATCTAAACTTTTCGGTCAGTTCAAGCTCTGCGATGTAGATCGTGGATCCATAGTTATGCTGAGGCCAAATTTCGGTTTCAGGACCCTAGGTGACAATGCATCTTTTCAAGATACGTTAGGATTAGTAAGGGTTAGGAATAGTCGAAAGAGTTGCTTGAGGGAGATGACATAGAGAGTACCTCCCGCGGAGTTGCACTAGAACTCCCTTGAATTCTATCACCTGAATGTTATATCAATTAGAAATGACCTTATCGGTTTAATCAAGGGCGTGCATGTATTTAGTAGCAGGTGAAAATTTGATCACGACCGAGGCAATTCAGTTTTTTATCATTGCCTGGGAAATGCAATTTTCTAGACAATGCTGTGTTTTGGCCATGAGTCAAGGCTGTTGATGCCATATAGACATGTGCGTATGTACAATACGTCAGTTGCAGGTTGCAGAGGATAATAAAACGAAACAAGCATTGGGTTTAATGCTGATAGACGTCAGTGAGAAAGGGCCAGTTGTTTATTTCAGTAGAAAGATTCGTAAAGCTCTGCTAGGATGCAAGTGCTTCCAGTAAAACGACAGGGCACATCAAATTTAAAATAAAAAGAGCCTGTGACAAAATCTGAGTAAAGCTTCTCCTCCTAATGAACTGTTCTGAAAACTTTACGTTTGAAAACATGCCTCATTTATGTATGCGTACACACGAGCGCCGCTCGCAGGCACAAAATATCAATCAAAATTGATTGCTGGCACCTATATTATGCTCAAAGTATTTTGAAGGCAAGCACATTTTCGCAGCCATTTACTCGCGGGCAGAGTATATTTGAATGAAGCCTAATTGCAAAATAGCGAAATTTGCTTGCAGTCATTTTTTTAACCTGGAGGATCTAACATTTGTCAGAACTGACCACGGGGGGGTTCTTGGCCAAATTTTGGGTAGGGGTCTGCCGCGAGCATCTTCAAAAGGGTACCGTTAGCTAGACTAATTTCTACGAAAATGGTACCCTTGGCTAGACCAATTTGACCATTGTTTTGACCAATTTTTACGAAAATGGTACCCTTGGCTAGACCAATTTTGACAATTTTCTCGACCAATATTGTCAAATTTGTGCCAAATATGATGTCATGACCGTTCGCTAGACCAATATTGTCAAAAATGATACACTCGGCTAGACCGTTGCTGGCCAAAATTGCAAAAAAAGGATACCCTTGGCTAGACTAGAAGTCCGAAAAAGTATACCCTTGCTCGCGGCACATTCCCAGGTACCTTTACTATGGAGGAACCCCCCCCCCGTGGAACTGACCCCCTCCTCCATGTATCTCTTTGTTTTGATTCTGAATGTTTTCAATGTGTCACTCGAATTAGCTTTTTGAAATGTAATGAGTAAAGTGGTCTTTTTCTTACCTTTAGGTGTATATTAGAGTTGGTGATGAAGAATGGAATATTTATAGAAGATACTCACAATTTCATAAAATGCATATGACCGTAAGAAAACTTTGATATAACTTGGAAAGCGTTGCTACCAAGTCTCTTCACCTTGACGGTAATAGACACATTGTTGAATGTCTTAGGCAAAGCTATAATTTTGACCACAAAATATCATGTTATCGATCTACCAGGGGAATCAGAAAAGAGAATCCCCGCTTGGAAGGCCACTGCTCCATGAATATCAAAGCAATAATATTGAAAACTGTCCTGTTTTATTGCTAATATTTTCAATTAGGTTCAGTAATTTACCCGGCCTTAATCGGGCATTCCTTCCCGTCGATATGGGTGATTTTCTGCAGAAAGCCCCTTCCAAAAACCTGCAAAAACGAATGAAAACAATGAGCAAATTTTCCTTCCTAAAATTGATGACACTCACATAAATTCATGTATTTTGTCCTCTTGGGAGAATGGAATCCCCTTGAATAGGACATCGATACCAGGGGAAGGACTTGTTCTTTCTCCGAAGAGGATAGCACGTGCTAAAGCGTCCACAAGTAATTGCTGTAAGGCCATTGTCAGGCAGAAATGTAAGGGAAATTGTTCATGATTTTGGGCACGTTTTGAAGGTTTTTGAAGAGGTTTTGTCAAGAAAATCCCTCATAATTTCAGAATGCAGTGGCCGATTTCAGTCTGGTAAATTTTAAAGTAGATTTGAAAATGTTTGCCATTAAACTACATATTTGCCGACATCATCGTCTTGATATCCAGGGAGCCGTGACCTTTCAAACGGGGATTCTTTTTTCTGACTCACCAGGTAGTTATTATTGCTTTCCTGGATGGGGATGACTACTCTTTCATTCCCCAAGCGCTGCTGTCACTACACTCCAAAATATGGGACCAGATTGTTCGTTTGGTTTCTTTGAATGCATTCTTATTCATAATCAGTTCTATCGCTAGGGCTAGGAATAGTTTCTAATTTTTTTTTGGCAGTAAATGGGGTATATACTGAGAGATGTTACAATTTAGCTTCTATAGTTCAACTAACAGAGGACTATGCCATTTAGAATGTTGAAAATGTATGAAAATAGTGTAAATTTGATAAAATTGAATTTATGAAAATTACAAATTACAATTAAATATAAATAGCCGGAAGCCTGATCAGATACTGTATTGCGGTTTTTATTTCTTTCAGTGTTGTAAAGAATATCATGAAGTGGAAAGATTTAACTTTCCCCCTAAAAAGTTACTTGGAAAAAAGGTCAGTAAATAAACTGATCTTTGTTTATTGCCTCGCTATGACAACGTCTGTCGTTTGTAAATCCACTTTTTAAGCCTGTAGATGTTGATAGTACCAAAACCGCGCCAAATAGCATCAAACATGAATATCCATTTCGATAAGTTGCAAAGCTATTGATGCTACTCAGTATGCTAACAATCAGGATCAGGGAGCGTTTTTCATTTAGCTATTGAACAATCCATTGGCAGTGATTTTCTGCGTCAGTCATCAGCGTCAAAAAATGTAATTGTTGAAGAGTTTATAGTCTGTCTGTCTCAAATTAGATGTCACCTGAAAATGCCCGCGAATAACAAAAATAGAAGTGTGTTGCAGAGGAATTTTACGTCATCGCAAATCTCAGTGGCATCTATTTGAGACGAATTTTAGTGGCTATCGCACGTGGAGATGGTGAACACTCTTTATCGTCTCATGGGGTTGGTACTTCTGTAGCTGATCGAATTGGTGCCTTGATTTTCTGGTTTCAATTTGCGTCTACTTTAACCTTGTTTGCTAATTCACGATAATGAAACCAATTTCAAAGTTTAACTGTTGGTTAGGCAAGTTATTTTCGATGAAACGCAGGTGGAATCCTTTAAACTAGCTCTTCCATTGTTTCAATAGACCATTTGCCAATTAAGAAAAATTTCCGACAGCCCTAGTAACAGTCGGAAATCCGGGGAGTCCTCTCGACCCGGCCCGATTTTCTGACCAGAAGCTGCATTTGGAGCCGATGCTCGATGGTTACTCAACTAATTTCAAAACAGAAAAAAATGTACAAGAGATAACTCGTTTGTGAGTCTTATCACGAATTTGGGGTTCAATATTGCTCCCAGGGGCGGAGCGCGGGGGCCGCGAAAATTGGGAAAAATTTTGGCCTACCCCATTTTGGGCCGTAACTCCGTTTTGCGAGGGGTAAACGGCCTCGGCATGTCAAAAATCGACGAGAAACCGTATTCTTTCACTAAAACACTATTAATCTCGAATTTATCTCTAAAATTCGCAGAATAACGAGCCTTTCTTTTTTCAAAGCTGTGGGGAAAATCCCGAAAATTTCTACTTAGGCCCTTTTTCCTCCCAAATGGATCGTGCTCGTTTTCCTACTAAATGCACTTACTTACTCCAGATTAATGATTAAATACCTTAAAAAGGGTTTTAATAAGGTCCTCCAAAAGTTTGTTTTCAGTTTCTCGATTTATCCACTTCAGAATCAGCCCAAGACGATCGGCCAGTTTTCGTTGATTTTTTCAAGATTTTCTCTCAAGTTGTGGACTTATAACAGGTGAGCTAAGGGGTCAAAATCAGCTGATCGCTTGTTTATGTGCCCTACTCTACAAATTGATCGAGGGAAATACATCGAATAAGATATTCTGAAGTGGAGAGGATTCCCCGAATTTCCGACTGTTACTAGGGCTGTCGGAATTGGCCGCGCTCGCCTCAATCCCTTTTTCCTAATTGGCAAATGGTCTATTGACGAATTATTCAGGTGTTCTATTTTCTAAGTTACCCTTAATAATTATTTGTGGGCTTTTCTATTCACAGGATTTAAAATTTGTGGAAGGCAGGCGAAAAAAATTACAAGAATACATACGAAGACTAATAAATATATCAATTGCAAAAAATCCATCGCTTGCAGAATCACCAAACAAAGAAAATTTAGAGAGAACGCTCCCATTTTTTGGGTAAGTAATTTTTATATCAATCATGGCTCTTATGCTGACAAAGTATAGAAACTATTAAACAAACAAATTCCACATATTTCTATCAGTTAGAAAAGAATGAATACAAAGTAGAAGGTACATAGTGGAAAAGCTGGAAATATCTCCACATTTATGCTGTCCTAAAATATTCTTGCCCAGTTTATATGAAGATTGCAAAAGAACTTGGCAATACCTTCACTTCTCATCCCCATTTTAGCTGTGGACAGACCAAAAATTGAGATGTAACAAATTTGGAGTAAAGAATGGAACGCTTATGTTGTTGATTTTTTGCCTGTTCCCATTCTTACATAGCTGTGTTGTTAGTAGTTAAAGTGAAACTTGACAAAATCCCAGTGAAAATTCTTCGGAAAATGACTGAGTTGTGACTTTTGGAAAATCAAATTTGCCTAACGACCGAATATAGTTGTCGGCGATTACTGGTTATTTAGCTTACCGCATCGCCCCCCTCCGCTTTTACTAAATTATTCCGCTTTCTCTTGATTCTTTTAAGGAGGGTTGCCCTTCAGCCGGAAATGTTTTGCAAGGAGCCCTCCACTTAAAAGCACTACTTACAATATAAAATTACTAAGGAATAGATTAAATACACTGTAAAAACCATAACTTTAAAAACCTAATAACAATTTACAAAGTTTAAGATAAAAGGAAAGACACACTAACTTCTAAATAGACTGTTTAAAACTATTTAGGGAAGATGCCTGTTTGGTTTCAGCAGGAAGGTCATTCCATATATTTGCTCCTCGATAAGGAAAACATTTTTGCCCATTACTTGACTTTTTCTTGGGTAGTCTTAAATCTGTCTCTGTATTACGCAGGACATACAAAGAGCACTTTGAGTTTCGGGTTCGCTCGGTAATCAAAATTAATCAAGGAAATAAGAGGCCATACATATTCCTACAATGTTAAGGAGTTTACTTTCGTTACAGGGAAGACTTTAACATTGATGGGAAGAAGAAAAAGGAATCTTCAAAAAAGAAAAAGCCTAAACCAGCTGTGTACACTGGATTATGAGGTGGAATTTTAGCACAAATTTTCATATAATGATGGTAAATGCAAGGAGGGGGGGGGGGGGATATTTTCATGAATGTGGTGCATCATTGGCAAGGGGCTGTCACAAAGAAAGTCTGGTCTGAGTTTCTTGAAAAGATGAAAATATGCATAATATTGTTCTTTAGATAAATGTTGCTCAATACGCCATGAAAGAACAAGGACAGATTTTGTAACACAATAGCATTAGATGCTTTTGTTGACACCTGAATTCAAGCGAGTATCGACTGCAGACAAAGGAAATTCTCTCAGCCATAAATTCAAAACAAACCATGCTGCAAAAGTTTCTCTGAAATTCAAGTAGTTAGCGCGCTAGTTGTGCATTCCAGAAATAGTTTTTAAGAGCAAAGACGACCATATATCGAAAGAAGAAGGATATATCTACACATCTACCTCGGGCATTTTATTTCTTTGGTTCAGAAGCCGAGCAATAAGTGTTTTCATTACACCCAAAAAAATAAGAGAATTGAATCGCCTCCCAATCAGCTTCTGAATCAAATATATTAAATGCCCGTGGCAGATATGTAAATATATCCTTCTTCTTGGGATCTATCCTCGTATTTGCTCTTTAAAATCAATTCTGGAATGCACAACGAGTGAGCTAGCTACCTTCAGAGAACCCGTTGCTGCTTTGTTTGTTTTGAATTACTGGTTGAGAGAATTTCCTTTGACTCCAGTCACTAATCGCTTTGAATTGAGTTTTCAATCAAACACAGCTGTTGCTATTGTATTACAAAATCTGCTCTTGTTCCATGAAAGGAGATAGTCCTCTTGCTGTATACAAATACTCGTAAATAGCTGTATTTAAGGAGACGTTTTTCATCAGTTTTATACAACTGCATTAACTCGCTGTATCTTTTTAAGGATTTTAATCCAAAGTAGAACATAATGTGTGATTTTATTTTGTTATATCATTTGAGTCAATTTGATTTGATAAGCAGTTGGTAAAATCACTGTTCCTGTCGAAATCGACCTCCTCCTCCAAAATTATGGAAGTTTATGGAAGTGTATACGACCACTGACTCAACCTCGTTCCCAGGGTGTTCTGACATCACACGCTGGTCATGAAGCTGAATGAACAGAGGTAGAGCAACGAACTCACTCTGGGGACGAGATTGCGACTGACTGAGATTTTTTACAACTTTTAGGAAGAGTTTTGTACATTCTCCCAAGACAATATCATGTGTTCTTATCATTACTCTAAGAATAAACGTAAGATAAAGTTGGTGGAGGCTGTGTAGTCAGTAGCTTGAGGCAGCACAACAGCCGGGGCAGACAATCTAAAAATGTTGGTTCTCTTCACAATTTATTTGTGTGTTCGTGACGTTTTATGAACGTCCATCAAACTCCTAAAATTCCGAAGATTGTGTGGGAAAAAAGGAAATTTTGTTAAACATTCGCAAATTTAAACGTTTTTGGAAGAAGAACGAGAAATTAAACTCTATTTTCTACATGTCAAAGTCAAATTTAATCATTTAGTTGTGTTTTCTCAACAGACAAATTCAGCTAGCGTTTTCTTCACCCTCTCACTGTATCAACAGATAGAGAGACGATTTCTCAAGTGGATGATCACCTGACCTGAACTGGGTGTAAGCAATGTTAGCTGAATTTGTGCATTATAAGCATAATTGTAGAATCATTCAAATTGATCAGGATTCTAGCTTTTTGAATTTTTAACCAAACAATCATTTATTAATTGTTGTACATAGGCATATAATGGTTACAATTTTTGAAATTATTAATTGAAAATATGAAAATCAGGAATACTGGAGTGTTAGCGAATGTGTGTGTCGAAATCTTTATTTTGCTGTTAGACTAGCTGCGCGAGTTTTTGCGGATGTTTGCATAGCTTCTCAAGGCGAGAATTAGGTGGCTAGACTGTGAAAACATTGGGAGAAATAGCGGCGAAAAATAATAATATAATACCATGGAGCATTGCGGACACCTTTATTTTGAATAACATATTTATTCGATACTACTACCTTTAATTTCTATTCGAGGCTACGATTTTCTCGCTACGCTCGCAGTTAAGGTAGTAGTCTCAGAAAATAAATTAAGGTAGCAGTTTCGAACAAATATTTCGTTCAAAATAAAGGTGTCCGCAATGCTCCATGATAATACTGACGCATTGCCCCACATAATTGGTAATTCTCATCTTAGCCCCCAATATTTGGTAATTGTCATTGACCAAAATTTCGTCAGGTTTGCAGAATCATGTCAATGTAACTTTCTGAAATTTGAAGAATTACTGTATGGGGGCTATTTTCTCAAACATTTAAAATTTATGGCATGTTCTTGTCAAGTGACAGGTTATCCTGGATTTATACTCCTAGAAAATGGGCATTTATTAATCTTTTTCTTTGGAGGCTTGGGATCTACGGTTGGGATAAATCGAGATATCCTCTCGAGCTCGGGGAGGGAGTAAGGGGTATTTTTAATATGTTGATTATACGGCGAAATGTCATTTTTCGGGGTACTTTTCAAAATTTGCGAGATTCTTGGAGTCATTTCTCACATGTTGCGTAATCGATTATGGGTCTTTTTTCACAGAAGCTTTGCGAAATCAAAGGTATTACGATAGGAAATTTTTCATCTGGCCTTTTCATTAATTTTTCAGAATTATCATCCTGAAGCTTTCCAAAGTTTGCGAAATCTGAATTATGGATGTCATTTTCTCACGCAAAATTGTAGGTCCCCGCCACTTTGCAGGTGAAGTTTCCCCTCCCACCTTCGAGCTCTCGAGGTTTCTGACCATAATAAGAAAGCCCCATCGGCAAATCGACAAACGTTCAAATATGAGCTACGGGGGAGCGAATTTATTTCGCTGACAAATTCGACCAAATGAAAACCAAAGAAAACAAAAATTTTGAAAACAGCTGCTCAACCACAGGGCGCTAAAGTATTAAGTTGTGGTTGTTGCAGTTCTTTTGTTTTGATATTTATTATGCTCAAATTACTGCGGAGGTTTTGTGTCTATGGTGCAAGCAGAAGAAAATTGATCATTTATTTACGAAGCAAATGGTTTCAACATCAACGAACGTCAGAAAAGAGTGTAATGGTATGATTTTATGAATTTAAGACTATTAAACAGTAGCTGTTCGGCTTCAGGATGTTGTTATGACCGTTTGAAAGGTTGCTTCGGAAATATTAGTTAGGCCCAGCAGGGCATGAGTCAAATATAAGTGTTGCTGATAGGGGTCATGGCCTGGAATGCACAATACATTGTTTTCTTGAGAGGGTCGAACGGTGAACTTATGGACAAGGCCGTTTGATTTGTGACAGTAATTGATCTTGAAGCTATCAAATTTAAGAACTGTAATGAGATTTTTGCGTGGGAAGGATTTCCACGCACTTGAATGTTCGCTCGTTTGACACCCAAAGT
>REGL01000221.1:184004-194503 GCA_004194395.1 Aurelia aurita complex sp. Pacific | reverse complement strand
GCTTGAACTTTCCAAAAAACTAGCTAGAACTTGTGGCATGTTTTTTAAAATACGGCATTTTTTGCCAATCAATGTTTTGATTTGTTTATATAACTCTTTATTTTCCTCTTTTCTTCAATATGGTATTATAGTTTGGGGCCTTACATATGATTCATATGTCAAGCCAGTTTATTTGCTACAAAAGCGAATAATAAGAGCCATAGCATTTGAGCATTTCACCTCACCTTCTGCTCCCATCTTTCTTGATCTGAAAATCTTACGGCTTTCTGACCTTTTCCAATTCAAGCTACTTTGTTTTATGTATGAATGTATTAATAGAACTTCCCCTTCTCATTTCCATAATTTCTTCACGCCAGTGGCATCTGTTCATCAATATGGTACTAGACAGTCATCAAAGAATGACATTTTCTTAACGAAGAAAAATACATTGCTTTATGGTCTTCGATCAGTGCAGTATTGTGGTGCTAAAACATGGAACAGCATTCCAGTAAACATCAAGGAATCAACCTCTATCCACAGCTTTCGAAAAAATCTCAAAACTTTCTTCTTCACCAATAATTATCAAAACTAATCATGGTAGAGTGCTCCTGGGGGCTGGATGGGCGTTTTTCCGTCTGTCCAGTCCCTGGAAGTACTTTAAACCCACATTGATATGAAGTGGCTTCATTCCTCGCAAGTTTATCATCAATCCTTAAATATTTAAACAAATTTTGAATATTTTCTAAGACAGGGGGTGCTCTCTCCTCGATTAGTTTATCTATTGAGAGGGCCCCTCCTTAAGAAATTCCCTGCACACAAATTTATTTTCTTTTTTTCTACATCATTGTTATTGTTATCATTTATATTTTTTACACTTAGTTAATTTATGTTGAAATTGTTTGTATGTAGTGGAATTTTAAAATGAGAAACTGAACTGAACTTTCTTAATGACATGTCTTAACATGAGCGATAGGATACCAAATTAGACCCTCTAGTTACGCTCATCTTATTGAGTTGAATTCTTGTTGTTGTTGTCACTCCAGTCCACTTTCTCTACAAGCGTATGCAGGGGAATGAGTCTCTCTTCACCGAAGCGCCATCATCAAGTCAAAGAGCACAGGAAACAAGAGACCCCAGGTAATAAATCTAATACGAAATGTGAAAGTTATATCAGTAACGAGCCACCTTAAGTGCAGATCCACCTTAAACGTACGAGTACTGATATAAATTTCACACTGATACACAATTGGTGTCCTATCGCTCACGGTCTTAACATCAATGATGTTCCAAGTTAGGGGTGGGCAAGTCTATATGAAAGCATTGTCCATTGTCAGACTCAAATGCTCCACCCTTCTCTAAACAAAAACTGCTTTTGTGGGAACATAGTAGTGGTGGGAATATTCTCCAATGTTGATCAGAATATGGGTGTTTCTTTGGGTGTGGCAATACCAAGAGTTTCCTGTTGTTCCTTTATCCGGTACGTGAAAATGTGACCGTAATATTTTTTGACTCTGTCCTTTGCATATCTCATGAAAAGTGTATTATTTCTGATAATTTGGCGAGTGATGTTGACAGGGCCCTGAAATATACTAGTGTGATTGGCTCCCAAGGGCTGCACGCGCAAGTTTAAAATTGGCCTATCGTAATTGATGACTTAGACACGTGCGTGCGTAGTGTTAGCTAAAGGGATAATAGCGTGCGCTGCTTTGTCCTATTTATAGATTACCCCCATTTATCTCACCTAAAAGACATGCATTTTCATTGCAGAGCTTGTCATATGGAAACTTATGACTAGGCCTGACTTTTAGTCCATCTGTGCATGTTCCGAACCCGTTTGTTTGTTAATCAAGAGAGAGAGACTTGGAGCAAGTCCGATGAAAGGCTTGAACTGATGAATTGAAATGATATAAACTGATTGGGCTCTTCTTACAGCATTTTTCTCGGTTGCTACAACCTGATAAGGGTATCATTTTACATCCTGACACCACATCATTGCCAAACTTAGAATTTGCCTCCAGGCTTGGATAACCAAGGATTGAAGAACTTTCTGACATGTTTAGATAACTGCTTCTTCGAAGTACTATTGTGCATCAGATTAATTGGCAGAAGTCTGCTTAAAATATTACGAAAACATTGATTCACTTGCCGATAAAAATAGTAGTGAAGGTTGGGACAAATAGGCCTAAACTTATTTTGGTGTCGTTTTCACGCAATGCGATTGGTAAAACTGTGGGAGATTTCAGCCAATCAATCAATATTTAATGCCAATGCTGCCCTGTGCAATGAATGAACTTACGCTGAGGTCAGACAGATCTTACACCCATTAATAAATCCTCTCCATTCAACGATTAAGTCAACACTGCTAGAAACACGCACAACGGCGAACTTTGACGTTTCTGTATTGTGATAGATTAAAGGTATCAGCGTAGGCCTTACGGTGCAGTTCTATGAGACACCGTAACTTGAATGCTTGTTTGTAGTAATACTCTTACAGAAAGAGGCATAAGCAACCGGGTGCTGCCATTGACAATGCACTTAAAACGTGTCGCTGATATAATACAGGTGCAAGATACTAAACAGGGCTGTCGAGGCCTTGCATGCGTCATTGTAATTGTTTGTGTGAGAAATTGTCTTGAGATACAGACGTAAGCTGTGAGCTGCTTAATACCAACAAAGAAACGGACTTCAAGGGTGGGTACTATTTTACTAAGAAAACTGTCTTCTGCAAAAGAGTTGAAAATATCAATATCTCGGACACTCTTGTTCGCTTTTTCATGAGAAATTCTCTGGAGCAACATAAGGAGAGGGGTGAAGGCTAAATTAGGACAACAAGAGTTCGAACAATGATACTGTGTGGAGGGTCAAATAAAGCAAAACTGAGCACACTACAGTAATTTCCTGTGGTAAGTTCTCAATAGAGGAGCAGGTGTAAACAGAGTGAATTGAGGTGCATGATATTTTAGTGTGGGACAACAACGACCTGTGTCGTTGGATTTAATTCAAGGTACCAATCCAGAAAAGTGACTTCCCTATCGAAGCTGCGAGTACAACTGTGTTTGCTGACTGCAACACGGAGATGTCAAATGCTTGAAATAGCTGTTTAGTTGATAAGAAATACAAGAAATTTAAAGAGGAGTAAACAAAATGAGCTGGTGAGAATTTAACTTAGTAAACACCGGATTATTTGATATTTACAGCAGCTGACGCAGTTTTGACCAATTACAGTCTACATAACAAAGTGAGAGGCACGAAAGTTGAAGCATGATTTTACTGAAGACACAATTACAGCAACACGCCTCAAGGTTGATTCGGCCTCTTTGGGGTACCAAATAGGAGTAAAGGGTGTTTGTTGCGGTCAGGTTCCGTGTCGACGGCATATTCTCTACGAGAACGAACAGTTGCGGTAGTTTTTCTTGGATAAGCCAGGAGATACAGAGCATATATGTAAAATAAACACTGGGAAGAAAGAGATTATGAAAATACTGTAGTTGATGTTGACAGGAAAAACACATACAAACTAGTCAACAAATGCGTCAAGCTAGCAGTACATCATAGCAGATTTCATCACATATTCTTACTGGGGAGGTCCAACATTGCTTACAAAGAAACATCAAAGGGACGGCAGAGAACTGTGGTGAAAGATCGCGATAAGAACATAGAGAGAATCAATTCAAGAACTTTTAAAACTCAAAGGATAGTTGCAAGTCAAGCCCAAAATTCGTGGCGTGCCGTCTGCATCGATTCAAGAACTCTTAAAACCCAAAGGATAGTTGCAGAAGTCAAGCCCAAAATTCGTGGCGTACACAATCTGGGTCCGTGACTAAACATCTCTTATCACATAAACTCAACCGAAAAAGAAGAATTTTCAAATTAAACTGAAGCGGCGAAAGTCAACCCTTCCAAGGAAATAAAAGCGGTCGCAAAAATCTAGCCACGAATTAGGAATTAGCGGTCGGTGACTGCACAACATAACATTTATCAAATAAATGATTGGAACTGCAGTGGTGAACCAACGTGTAACGTTGCAGACAGGAACTAGTCAGACACCCCCCAGCACGCAAAGTAGAGACGTGGAACATTTTGATTCTTTCATCAAATTGTTGAGAGGTACAGAGAGGTACGCTGTCTGAGAATTGAATGCAGAACCNATTAGGAATTAGCGGTCGGTGACTGCACAACATAACATTTATCAAATAAATGATTGGAACTGCAGTGGTGAACCAACGTGTAACGTTGCAGACAGGAACTAGTCAGACACCCCCCAGCACGCAAAGTAGAGACGTGGAACATTTTGATTCTTTCATCAAATTGTTGAGAGGTACAGAGAGGTACGCTGTCTGAGAATTGAATGCAGAAACCTTTGCATCAAATCGCAGAATCGCAAACAGTCAATAAACATCAGAACTTGGAAAATAAGAAGAAAATCCGCCCATATTACCGTCTTATTTTGGAAAGAAACGCAACAATAGTCCTGCTGGCAGTTTTTGTATGGAAGACATCAACGAAATTTAATGCAGAGCTGCTGCTGTCAGATAAGGAAGTGGGTGACGAGTTGAAGCACCTTTCTCAAAATTGGATAAATTGACGAAAGGGTAGTGGTGTGACATTTTAGAGAGATTTCAGACAGGAAGCAGAGCATTTGTTTATACGTACGTGACCAAAGGCCACATTTTCTCAAATATCGTATTGGTTGAAAGAACGACGAATCGGCACTGCTATAGTAGAGAGCTCAGACTGAATCAAAGAATAATCGAGATACACAGCAGAGAGTATCAACATAAAGTTCATCTAGTTTGTAAAGTAACACTTATTTGACTTTGAAAAGCAACATTGCGTATACAAACGCGAGAAATACACAGAAAGACGAAGAGATTTCCCAAAGCAAAAAGTTCAAATTGAATCTAAGAAAAATTGAGATATTTCAAACACATAAATCGACGATTGGGTAAAGGTACTTTTCGTGAACTTTGGTCAACGACTGAAGGAACGGGTCGTACAGCACAAATTGATTTAAACCTAAGACCAACGGTCAAGGTACAAGAAACATTGATCTAATTCCAACATTACACTCTAAGGTACGAAACTTAATCTTCAGACCACTCGAGAAATTTGCGAACCAAAATACTTTCAAAAATGAGCGCGAACAACACAAGTTACACCAAGCCTAACATCGCAGATTACGAAGTTTTCACCTTTGCAGAAGACATTACGTTGAAAACATTCTACGTTTTGTTTGCACTTGCAAGCTTGGTGGGGAATTCAATGGTGTGCTTCATCATCTTACGATACAAGAGAATTCAAAACACCGTCAATCTATTACTTTTAAATTTATCCTTTGCTGATAATGTCACTGCAGTTGCTGTGTTACCCTACGTTTTTGTTGACATTTCTGCAACAAAACTGACAGGAAAATCCGCCGATATACTGTGCGGCATCACAGAGGGGCTAGCAGTGTTCTTCGTAGCGTCACTTGTGAATTTGCTGACACTCAGCATTTTATCTTTGAGTCGGTATATACTGATCAACCATCCAACAAAACAAAACTGGCGGATACGAAAGCAGTCTGTCAAATGGTTCGCTGCAGCTTCGTGGATTATCAGTTTTGGCTTTATGACACCCCCTGCTGTATCATTTCGGTACAATCCGAACGACAATATATGTTGGAGACACTGGGCAAAGGGTATCGTTCCTGGCGTGTATTTCGCTGCAACAGTCCTAATGGGAATGATAATCCCGTTATCCACGCTCACGTTCACGTATATTTCCACGATTTACACGCTATGGTTCAAGCCATCCTCACGACGTTTATCACGCAGTAATTCCCGGACTACCGTTTCAACGAGCCGTAAGCGGATCAGTATCTTGCTCGGAATGTTAATCGTGGCCTATCTTGTTTGCTGGGTTCCATTCGGAGTTTACTGGCTTTTATCCGCAGCTGTGAATTACTTTCCAAATACAATCGAAGGGCAGATTAAGATGATCCGGATCACAAAATACACAATCCTTGTTGCGCTTTTGAATACATGCTTGGATCCGATTGTTTACGCGTTGAGCAATCGGCAGATTAAAGACGGGGCAAGAAGGACATTTAGGATGACGACACAGCAAAATACCATTGAACCAGTGAGTGGGACTGAGTAAAGCAAAATCATCAAGAATTCTTTAACACTGACTCACAAATGTTGCTCAACGCTTTTGTTCATATTTGTGTAAAGTGCGTTAGAAATGCATTCAAAATGCGACAGCAAATGCATGGATAATATGTTTGCCTCATTTGATATTATTTCGACACCACTGAAAAGGCCTAACGCATTTGGAAGGGGCCAAACAGTTTTGAGATTCTATTTGGAAGCAATATAGACTTATTAGAGTTCGTCCCTAGTTTTCGCTCGCAATTAGAAACTTTTTTACTTTTTTATTTTATTGAGTAGAATTATTTTACCTATATATTGAATTGAATTGCTCACCGAAAAGGTTAAAATCAAAAATATAAAAAACGAGCGAAATTTACGACGAATTGTAATCAGTCTAGAAGCAATATAACGCTTGAAACTGCATTTGAAATGAGCTCTAAAAAGACGTTATCTCAATCCTATTACGTTTTTACACCAGGGTCAACCAAGCCTAATTAGGATTTCCATCATTTGCAAAGTATCACGTGCTCTACATTCTCAACTGTTTGATTGGCTGTCTGGAAAATAACAATCATAGAGCGAAATCTTTTGTCGTAAAACAATGAAAATGAATTATGGGTGACATTTGGCACCTAATGGCAATACAGCTTTCAGCATGTAGTTGTGTATTGGGAACTAAGGTAAACTTAGGCTTTGTTGGAGCAGTAAGGAATTCTAGGTTATGTATAAAGTTATACTATTAACAAGGACATTTCAGTATCACAAACCTTTGTGAATAGAAGTCATATTGACGCGAGACGCATTTGTAGATTTAAAAGTGAGGTAATTCAAAATATCCAAATAAAGAATCATATCTGGAATACAGGGGCAGCGCCAGCCCTAAAAAAATGGGGTGGACACGGGGTGGACATGGGACAGAATTGACTGTCAGCAGGCATACCTAATGCTTTTCACATCTTTCCTCCTTTAGAAAATACCCACATAAGAAAGTGGGGTTGCACCCCATTACACCCCCTNAACAAAACTGACAGGAAAATCCGCCGATATACTGTGCGGCATCACAGAGGGGCTAGCAGTGTTCTTCGTAGCGTCACTTGTGAATTTGCTGACACTCAGCATTTTATCTTTGAGTCGGTATATACTGATCAACCATCCAACAAAACAAAACTGGCGGATACGAAAGCAGTCTGTCAAATGGTTCGCTGCAGCTTCGTGGATTATCAGTTTTGGCTTTATGACACCCCCTGCTGTATCATTTCGGTACAATCCGAACGACAATATATGTTGGAGACACTGGGCAAAGGGTATCGTTCCTGGCGTGTATTTCGCTGCAACAGTCCTAATGGGAATGATAATCCCGTTATCCACGCTCACGTTCACGTATATTTCCACGATTTACACGCTATGGTTCAAGCCATCCTCACGACGTTTATCACGCAGTAATTCCCGGACTACCGTTTCAACGAGCCGTAAGCGGATCAGTATCTTGCTCGGAATGTTAATCGTGGCCTATCTTGTTTGCTGGGTTCCATTCGGAGTTTACTGGCTTTTATCCGCAGCTGTGAATTACTTTCCAAATACAATCGAAGGGCAGATTAAGATGATCCGGATCACAAAATACACAATCCTTGTTGCGCTTTTGAATACATGCTTGGATCCGATTGTTTACGCGTTGAGCAATCGGCAGATTAAAGACGGGGCAAGAAGGACATTTAGGATGACGACACAGCAAAATACCATTGAACCAGTGAGTGGGACTGAGTAAAGCAAAATCATCAAGAATTCTTTAACACTGACTCACAAATGTTGCTCAACGCTTTTGTTCATATTTGTGTAAAGTGCGTTAGAAATGCATTCAAAATGCGACAGCAAATGCATGGATAATATGTTTGCCTCATTTGATATTATTTCGACACCACTGAAAAGGCCTAACGCATTTGGAAGGGGCCAAACAGTTTTGAGATTCTATTTGGAAGCAATATAGACTTATTAGAGTTCGTCCCTAGTTTTCGCTCGCAATTAGAAACTTTTTTACTTTTTTATTTTATTGAGTAGAATTATTTTACCTATATATTGAATTGAATTGCTCACCGAAAAGGTTAAAATCAAAAATATAAAAAACGAGCGAAATTTACGACGAATTGTAATCAGTCTAGAAGCAATATAACGCTTGAAACTGCATTTGAAATGAGCTCTAAAAAGACGTTATCTCAATCCTATTACGTTTTTACACCAGGGTCAACCAAGCCTAATTAGGATTTCCATCATTTGCAAAGTATCACGTGCTCTACATTCTCAACTGTTTGATTGGCTGTCTGGAAAATAACAATCATAGAGCGAAATCTTTTGTCGTAAAACAATGAAAATGAATTATGGGTGACATTTGGCACCTAATGGCAATACAGCTTTCAGCATGTAGTTGTGTATTGGGAACTAAGGTAAACTTAGGCTTTGTTGGAGCAGTAAGGAATTCTAGGTTATGTATAAAGTTATACTATTAACAAGGACATTTCAGTATCACAAACCTTTGTGAATAGAAGTCATATTGACGCGAGACGCATTTGTAGATTTAAAAGTGAGGTAATTCAAAATATCCAAATAAAGAATCATATCTGGAATACAGGGGCAGCGCCAGCCCTAAAAAAATGGGGTGGACACGGGGTGGACATGGGACAGAATTGACTGTCAGCAGGCATACCTAATGCTTTTCACATCTTTCCTCCTTTAGAAAATACCCACATAAGAAAGTGGGGTTGCACCCCATTACACCCCCTGGCACCGCCCTTGCTGGAATACCATCGCTTTAGTTAGCAACTGGCATGCGTTTTAGTTGACAGCAATATAGAAATTTACGGTAAAACCCCCTATTGGCCCATCTCTTTCAAACCCCTTCCCATTCAAACCCCATTTCATTTGGCCAAGATTCTAAATAAGTAAGTAAGGGCCCTGTGGTATAAGCCTTCTAGCTTGGGCGTGGCTGCTAGCACATGCAATATTCTACTGGCAATTTTCGACCTATTCCAAAACAACACTTAGAATGATTAGTTCTGTATATGCTAGTTGGTCAATAATGTATTGAACTTAATTTGTAAGTCTTGTGGAATTTTTCATTAAAACTGGAAATTAGTAGTCTTTGTATTTGAACATACTATGCACAAAAATTTCGCGGCCACTAATATAGGGTTCGTTGTTATCAATAATTGGATGATTTGGCGTAAGTTTGCGCAAGACATTTTTCGAAAAGTTAATGCTAGAAGTTCAGTTTATTCAATACTCGCCGTTGCTTACGTGTATATAAAAACTGGCATAACGAGTTCCTTGTACAGTCACATTCATTATAAATAAGATATAGCATTATTTGTTTTCTGTGTATACCAACAGCAATATTCGCTTTCTGTAAATAGCAATATAAGAGTTGATGTTCATTTCGCTTTGAGTTTCTATGCAACTTTCCTTGATGCTCCTTTAGGAACGCAACTGTTTTCCCCATGGTTTTCTTTCATGCATGATTTGTGCTGTTGCTTTACCGAGCAAATAGACTTGCTCCAAGTCTATTCAGTGGACTATCAGCAGTCGGTTTCATACTCGTTTCTCCTTCGCAACTTCACCTTAGTAGCTTACTCCCCGCAGGAGTAATAACGTTCTTTTAATGGTAATCTTGGTAGTAAACTTTGTGTCGGGCAGCCCCCCCCCCCCTCTAGATTTTTTCTTCCCGTACGCTTATGCTCAAGACCATTGAACATAACGTCTTATGGCCGCAGTACGTATTTGATCAGAGGGTCAGCCTTCTGTTCATGCCGAATTCATTGTCCAGATAAGTAAATGGCAGCAGTATGCCGTCACCCAAAATATCATCCGAGGTTTATGTAAGATTAAAGAAGTCTCTATGTTCTCCCTTGAAATAGCTACAGTAAATCCCCGCATATAAGAACCTAAAAAATAAGAATCTAGGAAGAAATACATAAAAAGAACTTACAAAACCTCATGGTTGAAATTTACAAGTCAATGAACCATCTCAATCCAGAGTACATGTGGAATTTCTTTGTTAAAAAAGATGTTCCCTACAACCTGCGGACAAAGGAACTATGCAAGCTCCCCTCAGTGAGTTCTCAGCGCTACGGAATAAATTCCTTATCCTTTAGAGGGAGTCTACTGTGGAACAATCTTAGTGATGACCTAAAATTGACAACTTCTCTCATGAAATTCAAGAAAGAAATACGTTGCTGGGATGGCAATAACTGTACGTGCTACATTTGCACTTAATTTAGGATAATTCATTAGGGTTTTTTATCTTTTTGTTATATTGTATATTGTATATTATAGATAGTTGGTGTTAATTAGTTGTTGTTAACTAGATCAAAACCAACTGTAAATAAGTTTATGATT
>REGL01000221.1:166485-182580 GCA_004194395.1 Aurelia aurita complex sp. Pacific | reverse complement strand
ACACTATTCCTTCAGCCAAGAAGCTTTCTTTTTAGTAAAAACAACCGGAAACATGGTTTCACCCTCTGGGTTACGTAACGCCTTCACACAAATCTTGATCTTTCGAAACTCCTCACAGAGAAGTGACTGTGAGCAAGGAGTATACGAGCCAAGAATAGTAAAGTTCACATATCAATGGATTTAAGGCTCAGATATCAGCGAGAAAAGAGAAGTGCTTAATAAAAGAGTAATCCATGGGTTTAGTGGGACGAAAAAGTTTATTTAACATGAAAATATAATCTGTACAAAGCTAATTAATCTTTGTGATTATTTCCACCATGTGATTTTCACAATGCTACAGTTTATTTGCATCGGTAGTTAATATTTTGCTATGAGGAATTACCGCATAATGGATGAGCTTTCCTTCCTTTGGTTACACGTGTATCTTCATCAATTGGAAGCCTTAGGAATCTGAGATTTTCCGACTGGCCCAATATTTTTTTTATACATCATTTAATAACTTACAATACATATTACTTTCGACGTTACTTACAAAATATCATACCCTACTACTAATACAATACCAATTGGAGCGAAAACTACGGCTACCTCATGGCAACATAAAACAGGAAATACGAACATACCACTGCACGTAACTGCTAGAGAGAAAAATAATTGCTAATACTACACGTAACCTTACAGGGGACCTACATAAAACTACACGTAACTGCTACTACAAATAAAAGGAATGTTTAAAATACAAACGGAAAACTAAGGTACAAGCGAAGGAAGCTTGCAATCAAGTACGGTAATTGCAAGTGTAGTGTAGGCCCAATATGCTGTAAATAACCGTAACATTCACATGAATTTTTCTCATTTCGAGCTATAAATCGTTAAAAGTGCTGTATAAATCAACTTCCAAAAAACCATGATTTTCTCTCCCCAAATAGCAGCAGATATATTGAAAATGAAGATATTTCCCACGAGAAGAACTTCGTAGAATTAGAGGCGACACAAATACAGATTCTTTCAACTGGAGAGAACAGGAAGAAAGTTTGCAGAACAAAATGATCATATTTCAAAGTATAAACGGCCATTGAGAGCCACAGTAGACACGAACATACACAAGGAAATATCTGCTCATTCAAAATAGAATCACAAACTCAAACAACAATTTGACCTTCCAAATCACATGCAATCATTGTAGGCAAACGTTCTATAATTCTTAAGGCTTTGGTGAGTCATGAATCATACCTCTATCTATTTGCAAAGATACAGCACGTAGATTGTTTGTGGATACAAGTTCAAATCTTTGAACCTTGGACAAGGGCGTTCTTATAGCATGGATGGATAAGCAGAATAACGTACGAGATAGGAAGAAGTACGACTACTACAAAAACGTATTTTTCCAGTGGCGAATTTAGGGAGCAAGTGGGTGCAAATGTCCCTTCAAGCTGAAATATGAATTTGGTGCAACCAATCTGGCAAGTGGTAGGCCATACTCAACGCATTTGTTTCAATGGTTTTCATCGTGGCGAAAAAAGTTACAATTCCGGCATAAATTTAACTTTTAATGTCTTGCATTTGTGTTTGTTTCTGTTTTTTTAAATGGCCTCAGGGTTGTCATGTGTATTTTGCTCCTCTTGGTATCATAATCATAGTATTGTAAAGTAGTTTAAGTAGTGTAATTGGTAATGCGCCATGTAAATCTTTAGATCGGATATATAAAAAAAGATTCCGGCAATATTTAGTAGAAAATTAATGCTTTTCTTAACCAAGCGTCAAAAAAAATTTCGCTTGTCCTCGACACGCATTTCTTCCGTTCTACTTTTACACGTTGGACGCCCTCTCTGCAGGTTGCCCCCTACAAATTTGGGCTGGATCCGCCCTTTGCTTTCATATGATGAGATTTGTTCCTCCTGAGACGAGGGTTACCTAGGCATCACTTTGGGGGTCAAAGTATTTTGCAGTTCGGTTGAAAATGATGACACAGGAAATAAGGAATGATACGATCTTAACCTAGTTTGCAGCTTTCCTTGAATGACATGACAATTTCAACAGAAATCTTCAAAATGGATTGGCAACATTCTTCACTCACCTCTGCCAATAACAACTCCATAATATAAAAAATCAAATCCGAAATAGCTGATTGCTTATGAGACACAAAGAATCATGGTAAAAGATTCCATAAATGCAATCTTTAAAGGACAAGTCCGGGGTTGGTATGATTGATGATAAAATACAAGATAATACTGCTATGAATGACATATGATACTTTTTCCACCATTTTTCGCCTTCTCCTTGTGAAATTACGTATTCAAACAAGCAATTTGAGCAAAGTGACGTCATATCGCACAAACCAGGTGTGATTGTTTTTTCGTCTCTTTATCCTTGCAAGGCTCTTTATCGTGCACCCATGCATTGAAAATGGTATAAGAACGCGATAAAGAGGCTTGCAACGATAACGAGGCGAAAAACAACCACACAGCCTCGTTTTCGTTTGCATGATATGACGTCACTTTGCTAGAATTGCTTATTTGAATGTGTAATTTCACAAGGAGAAGGTGAAAAATAGTGGAAAAAGTATCATACATCATTCATAGCAGTATTATCTCGTATTTTATCATGAACCATACCACAACCCCGGACTTGTCCTTTAACACAATACAATCGTATGTTAGAAACTGTAAATTCAGCTTACCTTTGTGAGGGATTCGAGCTTGAAACCTTGTGCATATCCCCGTCTTGAACCGTTCATATGATTCCCAAACAGCAAGATCACCTGTATCAATAGAAAAGAAGAAGTTGAAAGTTGGCACTAAGTTTCACAGATTTACAATAATCGTCAGCTACATTCACATCGCTAGATAGACCCCACCAAATCTGTGAGAACGCTTTAGCACGTGCTATCCTCTTGGGGGGAATAAAAAGTCTTCCCCTTGGTATGAATAAATTATTCAGGGGTATTCCATTCTTCAAAGAGGACAAAAGGCATGAATGCATGCGAGTGTCATTATTGCAAGGAAGGAAAACAAAGGGACATTTTGTTTGTCGTTTTCCTTCATTTTTGCAGGTTTTCGAAAGGGGCTTTCTGTAGAAAATCTCTCATATCGATGGGAAGGAATGGCCGATTAAAGTGGAGTAAACTACTGAACCTAATTGGACACATCGAGAATAAAACGAGACAGTTTTCAATGGTATTGCTTTGATAGTCAGGGAGCAGCATTTTTTCAAACGCCAGACCTTTTTAATGATTCACCCGGTATAACCGAGATGCTCTGTCATAATGAATTTGACGGGAAACTGGGCTTAATTTTTGCAGTCTTGAAAAAACATTGAGCTCCATTGCTATTAAAACAAAGAGTCAATGCCGCTGTCCAGCATTCAAAATATCGAAAAACCACGAAGTTAAATCTCGATGCCTTCAGGACCTATAAATTTGCTTGCTCGGGCATGTTTTTGGTTTCAATTTTTGCCAGGTCAGGAGAGCGTACACTACACTGTTTCCGAAGCTGTACACAATTGCCACTTGGTATGAGTATGGTGGTTTCAGAGCCAAACAGTTGGAAACCTGCAGAACTCTTGAATTTCAAACTCAGCTTCTTCGGAATTACATTGATGCCTTCACCAGTGTTAGCAGTCTCATTTTCTGTTGACCGTTAAATCACACGGGCGTCAAATGTTTGTCACTTGGGATGAGAAAGACGCTTTCAGAGCCAAAACAGTTGGAAGCTTGAAACTTCCAAAATAATTAACATTGTTACAAGAGAAATAGCAGTAACTGTTTCTTAAACTGGCAGTTGTTTACTGTTGGTTATACCTGCCAGCTACATTTACGAAATCGAATATAATTAAGTTAAATTTTTGGAGCTTTGTGAATAAAAATGCCTTTTCCAAATTGAACTTGGTTTGAAATCTGGCCAATTTCAAATTTGAGCTCCTAGCATCGATATCTTTCGTTCCATTTCCTTACAGCCTTAACTGACAATTTTTGTTTTCATTTAAAAAAACTTCAAATATGTTTTAAAATCATAGAGCCAGGATAAAGAGGAAAAAAGTTTTTTAGTGTAACCTATTCAACAAATCCAGTCTGTTACAAGCTATACATATTCAGTGTTAGGAGGCCTAAAACCAAAATGTTTCGACTCAAATCATGACTATTACCCCATTCACATTTGAAAATTGAACCAGCTTAACCTAAACCAGGTTAACAAATGGGCAGTCTAATTGGTCAATCCAACAAATCAAATGCATTTGATTGGTTTAAATTTAACTTGGTTTAGATTAAACTGGTTTAAGTGTGTCAGTGTGAATGCGATATAAGTTAGTTATGACATTATGCTGTTGTTGGGAATACAAGTCATCAAAGTTGAAAGTAACGGTTATCCCCAAAAAGGAAACCTGTGATCATGCGCAGAAATCATTTTTGGATTGTGGTAGGAATGTGGGCGGAAAATCCAACCATGATCCAAACGAGAGGACAAATTGCGCATAGCAATAGGTTTCCCGGCTGCTGATCTGCTTTGAACTTTACCAGCATAACAAAAGGCTTAAAAAAGGGACAGTCTTTGGTATCATCAAAAAGTTGGCTTAATTAGTTATCACAACTAAAATATTACATACTAACCTCAAAGACTCGATGCAGCTTCTTGCTCGAAATGATTGATTGTGAAGCATCTATGATTGATTCAATACGCTGAAAAACGAAATAAAAATGGGGTAAACTACAAAAAAGGTAAGCCTACGTCTAAACAGAATGGATTATATTGACTATGCTCGTAATATAGTTCACTATAATTAGCCATGAAGTGGCTTTTGCGATAAACCAGAAGGAAATATCGAACTGGATATGCTAATGTCTCTGTGTCGCAGGGGTGTGCTTCTTTAAACTTGGTATTCTATGCTGGGATGTGCTCCCCCGTCGATATATAACTTTCCACTAACATTCTGGAATGTACATTACATATGGAGGCGAGCCAGCCTGCGTACCGGGCTGGAGGTTTTTGTCGAGAACTCACCTTATTCCTGTTTCACATTCAAAGTTTGTTGCCTGTTCATATGAGCAGGCGGGTTGGCCCGGTAGGCGAGATCTCACTCATGTGCTGCCAGTATCCCGCTTGAAGGGATCAAAATTTTCCCATATGAACACTCTAGCCCACCTGCCGAGACGAAACGGTTTCTACTGCGTATGGGTGGGCATGCGATACAATCCCACCAACGATGTCACGTGACCAATTCCAGCCCAGTAGGCGGCATGGATTTTGTCATATGAACAGAATGCGAAATCAGCTCACCTAGCGGACCAGCCCGGTAGGCGGGTTGGCTCTCCTCTATATGAAGAGATCCTAAGGCTAGTTTTCTGAACAGAAAATATCCCATTCCCTTGAATTATGTTTGTAATTGCACACTTTTTCCGGTCTATTGATCTGAAGAAATTTCATTACAGGACTTTGATAAAACAGAAAAAGTTGCAGAGGAACACCTAAAAATTTGAAATCTAGCCAAATGCATTACCGTAAATGCTCTATTAAGCCCCGGGGGCTTATTTAATTTTGGACACTCCAGAGGAGGGGCTTGGAGGAGAAGAGAGCTTATTCACAAAATCAAATGACAAGGATATATATGATAGCTCTTCACTTCCTTTACGACTTATTTTGCAGATTCAACATACAATTTTATGAGTAAGAAACATAAATTCAACACAGTTTTATCCTTACCACGTCAAAATTAACATGCAAACTTGTTTAACTAAATAAATGGAAAATCTTCAGTTGCCTCTGGAATTTGATATAAGTTGGGGGGGGGGGCTATTTAAAATTTGGCTCAGAGGGGAGGGGCTTTTTAGAGAGGGGAGCTTAATAGAGAGGGGGGCTAAATAGAGCTTTCATGATAAAGATGGTTAAACATACCGGTATCACTCTTACGGCATGACGAGAAAGATGGTTAAACNAAAGATGGTTAAACATACCGGTATGACACTTACAGCAAATAATAAAGATGGCTAAACATACCAGTATGACACTTACAGCAAATGATAAAGATGGTTAAACATACCAGTATGACACTTACAGCAAATGATAAAGATGGTTAAACATACCGGTATGACACTTCGCAGTAATTCATCAAATAAACCAATATATGCCATCACATTTAGTTTTGCTTCGTATCGTTCAACTTTTGCCATCTTGGAGGAAAAAATTGTTAAATAATGTAAAATGAATTACTAAATTCTTTTGTTAGAAATGAGAAATATAAAGTACCGTATTGATAGCCAGAAACTCTTGAGACAACAACGGATCTCTAGTGGGCAGCAGCGCGTTGAATGAATAAAAGAAATCCAGTTGAACCGCAAATGGCATCAAAGGTGTGAAACTGATCGGAAATAACTATACGAGAACTTGCTTCATTCTTACCTGGAAAAGGAACTGTTCAGCTTCACCAAATTTCTCATATTCTTTTGCATTTTTTGCTAAGCTTGCCAGCTAAGATAAAAAGAAAGTTATGGTATGAAGTAGAATTTACAAGCTTTTATGGTAGGCTCGAGCCATCAATTTGCCAACTTCTGCCTCGTTGTCCAATAACTACTTTGGAACTTGCATATGATTAATCGGTAAATTCTAGTTTGCAGCTGGCTGGTTAACTAGTTTATCTTAAATAATCAAAAGCATAGCGGTTAAGAAAAACATGGGGCGTTTAATAAGCCATAGTTTGGCTAAAACAAGTTAAATTATGTTTTCAACAATGCAGGAGAAAGATTGAATTGGTTACAGAAATTTAGTTTGTTAAAATCGTTCATTTCTTTCCATATTCATTTGCGATTTCATGATATAGCTATATTAGTGAAAAGATGTTGTTGTCGTAAGAACTTTTTGCTTCCTCGCAATGATAGTTAAAGACACAACGGATGTCTTTGTGAATCTTTGCACTTGAAACAAAGGAGGACTGATCGTAGAAAATAGGGTCACCAGTCATTCAATTATACTTTTCTTTGCAATGTTCTTATCACCCAATCAGATATGTGACAGATTGCCTTTGAGTCTAAGCTATTTGCCCCCCTAAAGCCTTTCAAGTCTATGCTATCATCAGAGAGTATCAATGTTACCAAATACCGGGTGACCCAATAAAAACTTCAAGAGCTAGATCTCACATACTTTCCTGAAAGCAAATGTTATGAACACAAACAAGGTATCAGCATGTAGCTGAAAGGCTCAGCTATCTTTTGAAATGCTGCTTGGTCAGTTTCAAATTATGGAAATTCGTTCATTTTCTGGACTATTCCCTCGTTTTCCAGTTGATGTTTTGGAAGATGTGACAAAAGCTGAATTCCAAATTTGCTTTGGAGCACGAAATTTGAATGAGGAACAGAGGTCAATCTTTGCAAACACAAAATTTCCCCCAGACGATTTCAAATCCATCGCTACGTTGTGTTTTCACAGAATGTTGACTGGAAAATGGTATCGATTTTTCACTGAAAATGAGGAATCCGGGATTGAAAATTTTTTCTGAATCTGGTTTTTCGGATGGTAATCATAGCTTAAAATGACCATGCAGCATCTCAAAAGATAGCTAAGCCTTTCAACTAAACAATGATACAAAGCATCTGACAATATCTTCTGATTTCAGGGAGCTACCGGGTGACCCAGAAAAAAGTGACCCAACGCAATCTGTTATAGAAAAAAAAGTAAGAGGCCCATTGAAATATTTCAAACGTCGTTCTATCACCAAAACACTAGCCTACAATATGAGTATTTTTCGAAATTTTTTTGAACACAATAAAGTTCCTGAATTAAGGATTTTGATGAAAAGGGCAGGCGTGAAATGCTCAAAAAGTCATCAAAAACAGGGGATCAATTTAAAGCTATTTCAGATCTTCAAAACAACGAAGAGCGTGTTTCATTTTGTCTGAGAATATTTTTAAATACCTAGGGACTATAAAATTGCTCTGAAGACTTTTGACTGGGTTGCCTATTCCCAGTTTGAAATGAAACACGCTCCTCGTTGTTTTAAAGAGTTGAAATGGCGGTAAATCGATCCCTTGTTTTTGACGACTTTTAGAGGATTTCAGGCAGGCCCTTTTCCTCGAAATCCTTAATTTTGGAAATTTACCGGACCGAAAAAAATTGCAACAAATACTCAAAGCATAGGCTAGTCTTTTAGCGACAGAACAACGTTTGAAGCATTTCAATCGGCCACTTACTTAATTTTCTGTAACAGATTGCGTTGGGTCACTATTTTTTGGGTCACCCGGTAGTTTTGATCTAGCTCGTGTAAGTTCTCTTTGGGTCAACCGGTATATAACCTTAAACGAAGGCTAAGAGAAAAGATCAATAAAATTGTGTTTAATGGCAGAAAGCAATGAATACCTCATCTTTGGTTGGAATAAATTTAAGCAAAAGTTCAGCGTGTTCAGCTGGTAATGCTACAATATCACAATGATTGATTGCAGTTTGTACCACTGGAGCATTTTTGCCAATTCTTCTTTTCGTTATAACTAGCAAAGAACAAGAGAAAAAGCATGAATCAAACGAGGAAATAAACACAACATTAGAAATAAACAAACACACAAACACACAAAAATAAACACAAAATATCCTAAAAACAAAGTAGCTCAAAAGAGAAAATTAACCAAATAATGGAACAAAGTCTAACAATCATTTTACCAAAAGGAAGCCGTCGCTAAAGTATATTTCAAAGTCCTGCTACTACCGGGTGAGTAAATAAAAAGGATCCCTGTTTGAAAAATCACCAATTTTCTAAATATCAAGATGATGATATTGGGAAACATAACATTAAACAGTAGACATGTTCAAATGGACCTCAACATTGACCTGACTGAAATCGGCCACTCCGTTCTCAAGTTATGAGGGATTTTGTCCAAAAAGCCCTTTCGAGAAATCTTCAAAACAGGTACAAAACAGCGACCAACATTTCCCGAGCTTTCTGCCTTATTTCAATGAGTTCAACACATTCTAACATGTTGTATCCTCTTGGGAAGATTAAATCGTCCGGAATGATGTTGTTTTGCCCCCAGGAATGACATTTTCATCTCCCAAAAGGATCAAACGTGCCAAAGCATGCACAAGTCAGTGATATAAGGCATAGCCATACGAGAAATTTGGTCGTGATTTTATGCAGTCTTTGGAAGTTTCTTGGAGTGGCTTCCTCGAGAAAATATCTTGTAATTTCAGAACGGAGTGACCAATGTCAGGCAGGTAAAATTTAGAATATATTTGAAGATGTTCACTATTGAATGACATATTTGCCATTATCATTGTCTTGATTTCGTGGGATCTGTGGTCTTTCAAACAGGGATTCTCTTTTTTTGAATCACCCGGTAGAATTCTATGTTGCTCTGCAGTTTGTCTATTTGATGAACATCTGACTTACAAAAAATTAGGATAAGCATATCATTACAGAAGTTTAGCCCATTTTGGTGATTTTGTTAGATTTTCAATTCACAGATCAATATTTAACTCATCATCAAACCGATCACTAGTACTGTTGAATCATACGATGTGAGGTTTCTTAGCCATATAAAATTCCAAACGATCGTTGACAAGAGAGCTTGCACACGAAATTGCACACACACAAAACTATGAAAAGCAGAGCATACTTAGATTTCTTGCTTTGTTTGGTGACAGAAGATTCAGCTTGGACGAAAGTTTCTTGACGGCTGTGTAAGGAAAGCATGTGATTACACAAGCGAATAGAAACTAAAAAGGCATTTCACGCTTAGCTGGTTCACATAAACACGCGGAGTAGGACATTTAAAAACTGTATTGCAGAATACGATCTATATTACATTACAAAGTAGAATCAAAATAGTATGGTACCTTCCTAACATTTTACGAACGTGAGATTTGCGATAAAGCAAAATTACGCAAACACAGCTTTATTATTTTCATTCGCGGATATTTTACCTGATACTGAGATATGACTTTGATGATCGTGACCACAAAATTTCCTTGAGGGAGTTCGGACGGTCGAGAGACACATTTGATATTGAAAGATACATTTCAAAATAAATAACCCTAGCCATAAAATGCCAATAAAATAGTCTCCCTCGTAAAAGCAATAAACAAGGTATTTCAGAATAAACGCAACCCAACTTTATTCGAGATTGTTCAGGAAATAATGATGTTGTAATCAATTTGACGCAAGCCATTGGAAAAACAATCTATCTTTTTTTCCAATGATATCCAGGCTGGGCGTATTCATTGAACTTTTTATCACTTAACTTGCGTTGTTTTAAGTATGGCTTCTTTTAGATGCGGGAAAATGATATGACAGTTACATAGACGAACACCCATCTTTGTGAGAGCTTATTTTGTCATTCTTAGCAAAATGCATCTGATGTGAATAAATTTTTCTTTTTCGAGCCTTAGGGCACCACCTCAAGTACTTCTAGGCTTGAAATGTTTCGACAAAATCTATTTCGTACTTTTTGCCGTGAAAAGGGTGTTTATTTTGCTCTTAAAACATGCTGAATTTGAAATGGGGTATAATTACTAAACTATGAATTAAATGATAAATAATTCCATCAATGTATAAAAACTGCATATCATCAGAAAGAGGAAAAACTGTACTTTCAGACGGTATACATTAAATCTTCTAAAACCTTATTATTTTTCTACGATTCTCAATTGTAGCCGGGTTGCGTTTTTTCTAAAACGCCCTGTACATTTATTCAATCATTTCAAACTTAGATAACGACACATCTTTCTCTGGAAAAGAGTCAGCTCGAGGTTGCAAAGTCATACCCTCTTATCAATGCAATCGAACTATCTGCATTATATGCAAGACTTCACAAGCACACATACCTTCATCACGTTTCCGTTGCAATGTACCTTCATCCACACTTTTAAGCTGGAACCTTTTCTCAAATTCCCTGAAGTCAAGCATATTTTCAAGTGTGCTGACATCGCTGCTAGCCTGCAGTTTTGGAATAATACATATTATACCATGGTTTATGGCCAGGAATGGGCGAAGGCCTCTCATAAAGTAAGTTACAAGAAGCAATAAGAGAATAAATGAAGATCTAGCATGAAGCCATTGCAGAATACAGAGGAAGCCATTTGATGATATTCGTGTTGGAATGGGAGTTTTTACGTAACTTTTTGAAGTAATCGAACATAAGGAAAGCATAATCGTAGATTAGCTAAACGTAGCTACAATACGATTTTCAACAACTCTCCTCGATACACCGATTAGTAAACTAGGGATTAACTTGGGAAACCTAGATTTAACCCTAATCCTGTGTCAGAGTTTTGAACAATTGGACCCTGTACTTTTTGGCGCACGCGGTACAAATTCACAAAAACTTGATTTTGCAGTAGCTCCAATTTTAGGATTTGTATGAGCGGAATATAGCATTTCTTCAAGCAAACACAGCATATTAATTATGTTAAAGGCGGTAGTTCTGGCCGAAGCCTTGCTAGGTAAACACGATTTAAAACGCTTCCAATATAGTTTCCAGTTTGATTTCCAATAAACTTTACACGCAGTGGAATATTAATAAAGCCTATTTCTTAGGCCGAAAACATAAGAATATTCTCACAAGAACAAGCACGCGGCCTCGTGCGCAGATCTAGGGACCTGGGGCGAATGTCTCGTTTTGATACTAGCCTCGAATTGTTTCGAGTTGCGAGCGGGAAACTTGAAACTATTTGAAATAAATCTGAAGAAACATTATTTGCATAGTCTTAATCGTATCATCACAATTATATCATTCAAATAAACAAACCTTGAAAATACTTTTTTCACTAGCAACCATGATAGGTGCCCAGTTTAGCATGGGTAGTTTCACAAGCTGAGAACGCCCTCTCATTGAATGACCTGCAAATAAAAACGGTGGATAATCATTCGACAGGAGCAACGTTAAATATCAGGAGTCATCTGGATCAAATGTTCATGCAAATTTTAAGGTTTAATGAGCTTTCAGTTAATAACGTCATTTTAGCTGCAAAGAAGACAAGATGGTCTCTCATGTAAAACGAAACCCTTCTCTAAAAAAACTTTCTCGAAAATAATAACATTTAAATCAAAGCAACGCATTTCACCTAAAATGACAGTCTTTCTTCCTTCCAATGACATTTTACTTGGGTGAACAAATAAAAATTTTTATCATTTGATTGATGTCTTAGTAAGTAAGGCTTATTTCAGATGCAGGCAAGTCGTAGCGGATTTACATAAGCGAAAATCCATCTTTGCAAGAGCTTATTTCATTACTTTTTAATAAATGCATTGTTACATTTATCTGTTTCTCATTGAGGGCGTAAACTCAAGTAGTTCTAGGCCAGATAGACCTTCACAAAATGTGTCTGCAACTTTTTAAAGCAAAAGGGCCTTGAGTTTTGCTCTTACAGCATCCTGCATCTGAAATAGGCCATACTTGGCTACAATGCCAACTAAATGATAAACAATTCGATAAATGTATCCAAACTGCATATCAATGGAAATAAGACAGATTGTATTTTCAGGTGGCACGCATTACAACTATTCAAATCTTAATGTCTTTTTGAAATTGTTGGTTAAAGTTGGGTTGCATTATCGTGGGACACCCTGTTGACTTAAAGTGCATTGTGCTAATAGCTAAATCAAGGTTATAAAACCCTAACTGATTTGATTCAAGCTGGCTATTTAATAGTTTAGATTAAGATTGTTTAAATTACTTGATATTACTTTGGTAATATGATTTGGCAAACTGACCGTTTAAATTCTGACTCATTTATTTTAAGTTCTTAAATCTTGCTAGCTTCCATTATTCAAATGACTTACTTTGGTATGGAATAACTTTAGATTGCCTGAGATGAAAGAGACATTTTGACATAGGAAGTTCGAGAAATATCGGGTGTCCCAAAAAAGTAGACGCGATTCAAAATTAAAAAAATTCAACTACAAAAGCACTTTTCAAAAGTTCTTTTTGAGCTAATAGTAAACAGGCCACTTTATCTTTCTACGTGTATATCATCTTTTCGACAGGTTTAGATTTGTAAATATGACTACTTTGAGAGCTGTCTGGCTTTGCAGGGAACTGCAAAATGAATGAGAAAATATTGTCGATAAAGCAATCCTAAAGGTGTAAACGAATTTTAGTGAAAATTTATCATAATCATCCAGTGGGAATTAATTTCGTTTTTAAAAACTGTCTCTACTTTTAAAAAATTGGCAAGCGGAGTGCAGCAATATTTTACGCAGCGTTAAAAAACAGTATACCGTACAATACCTATTGATCCAGGGGGTGACATCAAGTTGAATGGAGACGGGGGTGGCGGTGGTGGCGGCATGCTTCCTGTTTGACAATTATCACAAAATATCATAAAATGTCATATCTCTGAGGCATATCTCGTGATTCATGCTCATTTCTTTGATTGGTTGTTAGTTGAATCATGGTTTGGATCTTCTTTTGATTGGTTTATTAGTAAGTTAATGGGGCTGGGAGCCGTATGACTTAGAACAGGAAGAACTTCTTACTTACTGTGTGGCTTGTATCTGTCACAGCTAAGGTGATGAAATCATAAAAAATTCAACCCTTATCGAGTTATTGATATTTGCTGATTCGCTGATATATAATTCGACCAGATTTTTACTAATGGTGCACAATTCTATAAGAATGCAGAGACTAGGCAAAGAAAGATTTTGTAAAATTTACAGGTACGCTCTGGATATGGCTATGGTCTAAATTTTCCAGGAACAGTTTGTGTTCAATGACAGTTATCTTCACAGGCGATATAACCACTTTCACCATATATCCAAGCCAAGATCGCGTATATTTCTAGTTATTTAGCGACATTATATAAATCAAATCATAGATTACGTTTAGAACAAGACTTTAGCCATTAGCTATGCTTCAGCGTGAGAGTGCAACTGACAAAGATGGCCGTATACACATATGCGATTCTATTGTATTGCCTTACCCTCACCCTCACAGAAATTCAATTTCTTAAAGGGACTGTTACAAGATTGTTGTAAACAATCGGAAAGTACGGGACAACCCGCGCATGTGACTAAAGCTTTGGGTTTGTAATAGCGGCCAGTATCATCGCAGGTTCTACGTAAGTTTGATTGCAGTGTTTTCTTGTCTATGTCTATGAAATGTGATGCAGCTTTTGATATCCATTAAAGATTTCAAAAATTCGGCGTTAGAAAAAGAGAACAAATCCTCCACCAAAGGTTCGATCACCAAGATTGTCACAGATACTTTGTATTACTATTTTCTGTGCAAAATCACCACTATGTTCTATTTAGCCTAAACACATTCGATGATTTGACACGCAGAGCCACGCAGAGAGGACGGGTTGTACAGCGCCTTTACCAAAGTTAGTTCTGCAGAGAGCTCCTAATAGCCATCTATGTAACGCTGCAACTGCTAGCTTACACGAAACAAAGACTTGGGTGCCAATGGCACACTAATAGCACTCCTTTTCAATGTATTATATGAAATCAAACCAGCACCTTGGGAATTAATCTGGTACGCGGGTCACGGAAACATGGTGCTGCAGTGCGAGATAGAAGTATTTCAATCTAGTACAGTTTAATGAAATATATCGTTAAAAGTGCTTATTTTCACAAAACCCGTTATTATTAATATTGCATATAGCAATGATGCTAGTTTAGTGCGGTGCGTGTGTCTTAGAAGGTAACACGAAATAAATTTTCCATTTTGACTATACTTTCATCCGATTTTGCACTTAGTAAATGAAATATTTTCAACAGAACAATGAATTTTGAGGGAGGGTAAATGTTGGTTAGTAGAATCATGTTTATTAATAATCAGTAATGTATCACAATAACAAGAAACAAGAGTAAATTTTGTAAACAAAGAATTCAGGTCTGTTCAAGACAAAGCGATTTCGAACTCCTAAAGAATAGATTTCACACCTTGTGCGCAGCTAGCCATAATGCTTTGCACTCTCTGTTTATTTTGATTTGATCGAGTGCATTCAAAGCTGTGAAATCTATTCTTCAGAAGGGCAAATCGCTTTGTCTTTTCAGAAACCTGGATCTTTTGTCTCACAAATTTGCCCTTGCTATAACAAGAGGTAATTCAAAGGAACGGTTTTCGAAGGATAACGACTAGGAAGGAAGACACAAGACACAAGCGATAAAAGGAAAAGAAAGGAAAGACAAGGCTCTAAAAGGAAAGGAGAAGACTACTGTGGGAGTCAAAAAAGTTATAATGTTTGGTAGGCTGTAGACTAAAAAGTACGTGGCCGATAATCAAAACTAAAATGTTAATCTATCAGTCAAAGCCCAACTTGTTTGTGTGGGAACGTCCACGTTTGCTTCTGGTCCATGATTTACTTGACAATGAAATTTAAATTCAAAACAATTGTCAGTTTCAGAACAAAATCAATTTCAATAGTAATTAAATCATGAACCAGAATAGAACGCAGATTTCTCGTTTCCACACATGCCCCTAACAGGCATGTTGCTAACTTTTGGGTCTAAAAGATGAGTGATTTTACGAAACAAAATTTTCACATCTAAGTTGGCCTTTGACTGATAGACTAACATTTTAGTTCTGAATATCGGCCACAAACTTTCTATCATTCCACAGCCCACCAAATGTTTTAACTTTTTTTTCACTCGCCCGGTATGAGTAAACTTAGCTATTTAGCTATTCTACAAAAGAGGCGGGATCGAGCATTATTTTTTAAACATTTTTATACGCGACGTTCGATCGAGTGGCGTTAGAGCTTCTATCACTATTGTGCACATTCGAAAATTCTAAAAAATGTAGCAAAATGTTGTTCGATTCTGATTCTTTTCAGAATAGCTAAAAGGTCTATTACAATGCTAAGTTCCTTGTCAACCACTGAATCATGAGGAAATGTAGATTTTAACAGTATAACTAATCACAGGGCTTGAATACAGTATAAAATACAATATATAAATTCACAGCCTGTCAATATACTACCGGGTGAGTCAGAAAAAAAGGATCCCCGTTTGAAAGGTCACGGCTCCCTGGATATCAAGACAATGATATCGGCAAATATATAGTTTTATGGTAGGAATGTTCAAATCTACTATAAATTTACCTGACTGAAATCGGCTACTCCATTCTGAAATTATGAGGGATTTTCTCAAGAAGGCCTCTTAAAAAAACCTTCAAAA
>REGL01000221.1:125699-153778 GCA_004194395.1 Aurelia aurita complex sp. Pacific | reverse complement strand
TCAGCTCTCAGGACCAAAGCGCTGTAACAGCGTTGTATGTGAAAACCAAATGCGGTCACATATCACAGCGTAGTTAACCCGTTGTTTTGAAGGGATACAACGGGGTAAAAACGTCCAGTGTGACCGCAGCCATTGTAATTCACCATTGTTAATGCAGCCGCTCTGGTTTTGATACCCAATGGTAGACAAAAGAATAGCGACCTCGGATCCACCTGTATCATTTTCATATCAAGTCCGAGGCTGAAGCAATAAGGCTCCCTTCGAATCACAACACATGGCCTACGTACAAATCTCCTATTGCTTGGAGCTGATGTGGAAAATTTCATCTTAATTTTTATGCCTCGAATCTTGAAGTCAGTTTGTTTCTGTCTCAATTAGTGAGAAGAGAGTTAAAATATTGGAATCCACCTGCATAATTTTTTAATGTGTGATGGAGTTTTGCAGAAAGAAGGAAACGGACCATTTTTGGCTCTTTTGCGAAGCAGATTTGGCTGACCGTGTACGCGGAGGTACGTGCTTAAGCAAATGTTACAAATCTTTTGGCATGTGGTTGCATAGCTCTTTGTAGAATTTCTCAAACAGTATACATACATTTTTCTGATTCACCCGGTATATTCTTCGAAAGTCAACTTAAACTTCTATAAACAGCGATGAGGCTGTTCGTTCTACTTCTCTTTTTTGATTCCTTAGTTAATTATAAGTGTCACTCATTGTGGGAACTCGCTGACTACGTGTCCTTTTCTGCAATGACTGGCACAGTAGTTGTATTTGTTGCATGCTCTTGCTTTAATTGATACAGAAAACAACTTCTACAGGGGTGTCCGAAAAAAACTGTGCCCCGTTTGCCCAAAGATTGCGATAAAACGCCAAAAAGATTCTCGCCAAACTTTTGCATGATGTTGCACTTCAGATATTCAATCATAGCTTGCTACCATCCCCATAAAAATCCGTTGAAAATGATGGAGCTATGACATTCAGGAGACCAAATTTGCCCGATGACTGAAACCAGCGGTCGGCCTTGTTTTACTATTTTGCAGCGATAAATAGCTTCAACGATGAAATGAAACAGCAGCCTACAATGTCATAGCACTCGTGAAAATTCCGATAATCATCAGAGAGTTCAACTATTTCTGATCTCACCGAAACTATTTCTTACCTCACATGAAGCTATTCATCGCCGCGAAATAGTAAGACAAAATGGCCGACCGCTGGTTTCATTCATCAGGCAAATTTGGTCTTCTGAAGGTCATAGCTCCATCATTTTTCAACAGATTTTTATTGGGATGGCAGCAAACTTCATTTAAACATCTGAAGAGCAACATCATATAAAAGTCTGGCGAGAATCTTTTGCCGTTTTGTTACAATCTTCAGGTAAACGCGGCACAATTTTTTGAGACACCCTTTATATCTCTTTGGTTGATATCGATTTCGTGAGGTCTTGGGTATTAGCCTCAAAGAATTATCGTTGTCATTGATCCGCAACTTTGGCTAATCGACACATACAAAAGCTGAGTCAATATTGACAGCCTGTAACTACAGTAAACTTGCTCAATTTGAAGATAGATTTTGACTTAAATTAATGGTTCAATTGAAATCTAAAAAAATAGGCCCCATTTAAAAAGGGTAAAAAAAAAACGATCAATTCTACCTTGAGAACTGTAGTCCGTGTTTTACTGTTGTTCAGTCTCAGGCTTCTGGTCATAATTGACAAACTTCTTGGAGCACTGAGCATCGTTTGAAATCCATACTACGAAAGAAATTTTAAATGTTATGAGGACGGTCGGTTGAAGGGGTAGATTCGTGAACAGCCAGAAATTATAATAAAGTACAATTACGGTAAAGCTCTATTAAGCCCCAAGAAAGTTTCTTTAATTTTCGGACTGGGGGCTTAAAAGAAGAGGGGTTTATTCAAAATTTCGGTTTAGATGGGAGTAGCTTATTAGAGAGGGGGGCTAAATAGATCTTTTACAGTATCAATGATTGTTGTAAGGCGAAAGATTAGCATTCTCATTAGAAGTGCTCCATTGTCTAAAAACTTTGGCGGATAATTTTGGACTGGATTGCTCAGCAAAAACCAAAAACTTCGTCCCACCCAGTACATTCTTTATACTGCTAATCAGAAACTATAGTTGAAAACAAATCGATATCAGAGCCTTTCTATCAAGACCTTTTTAGCTACACGTTTTTTTTATAAGAAACTTGGATCAGCACTTAGTACTAAAAGTTTCTTAATTTCGCATGAAAATTTCGGTGTTTTAGTACTAAAAGTTTCTTAATTAGTTTCTTATTTTTTGGGCCTAAAACTGCGGTATTGTTCGAAGTTCAGCCTTCTTCTCGAGAAAGGGCTTCCATTTTGCATTTGAGCGTAGTACTAGAGTTTCTTAAATTTTTGGTCATCGTAGTACTGGTTTCTTATAAACCAGTTTCTTATAAAAAAAACGTGTATTCTACAAAAGAGTCTGGATCAAGTGATATTTTCATACAGTTCTATTCGAGATGCTCGATTGAGTGGGATCTCAGCGCCTATCAACATTCGAAAATTCGTGAGACAATGCTGAATACAGACTCCTTTGCCGAATAGCTAAAAGGTCTGTAGCTGTTGTGGTTGTGTTTGACAGGTAATTGCAAATCTACCAAATTCTGAAAACAATAGACTTCACAGAGACGGAAACATATTTGCCAATCAGACACAAACATCTTCAAACAGAAGGTTTCGGCTTTACCATGGTTAAAATGAAAATTCGTCCATGAATACGAGAATCTCTCCGAAGTCTTCCGAACCCTCTGTCTTTTGGAGCAGAGGGTTCAGAAGGCTTTCCAAACCTACCAAACCTATGAAAATTCTGGAGTCAATCAAACACGAATTCTGAGTCTTCCAAGTCTACCGTTTTCAGAATTGCTACCAGTCACAACATTCTATGTGTAACGTTTTTAGAACGCGCGGTATAGCTCGAAGAAGTTTTGTTTCAACTGGATTGTGCAATATGAAAATGTCCGTAACATAATATTTCTAGTATCATCCTCATGGCTTACAATGTAATCTCAATTAAGTGGTCATAATCTAGGATAATCATTGTGTACACTCGATAAACGAAATCGAGAACCTGATGTCATACTATTGAATCAAAGATTACAAGGGAGTGCGAAATTTCAGAACTGGATTAACCGAGCCTCCGCTATATTTGTGGAAGCTATGTTCTTGTGCCAAAAGTATACTTCCATCGATGCAAATACCACGACAGCATCAATTTGCAACTCATGTGTAGGCAATGGACCTTTCAGCAACTCCAAACAAAGAGCTTCGATCAAGCAATGTCTTTTTTTACATCAAATGCATTATACCTAATAAAAAGCATGGCGATAATAAACTAACCTAAGATAACAGCAACAGTAACAACAATAAAAATAAATTAACATTAAAAGGATGCTTGTGTTTTATACGTTCCAATACCAAATATTCGACTAACTGGCCCTAGAACTTCTATCACTATTGTGTACATTCAAAAACTCATCAGATTTCTACAAAACGTATCGAAATATCGTTCCATACACACTTTAAAAGATCTGCTAAAAGGTCTATCATTGAAGCAGAAAATGGTCCTGTACACGTACAAATGTAATCATATTTAAAGATTCTCTTTCTTAGAGACAATAACAGAAGAACGATAGCAATTATTCAGCTTTGATAAAGGATAAGAAGAATTGGAGCAATTTTTCGAAAGGTGTTCATAACTCAGAGGTGGTGAGAAATAGTGACTGTACTTCCTTCCATACACAAGCCCAAATTAGGAGCTGGAAGAAGGCTGTGATGTGTGTAAGCTTCTATTGATTTATGAAAGTGCAAAGGATGGAGAGGCTTGAATGTAGCATGAAAAAAATGCACAGGTTCTGCGTTCAGTCAACGGTACTTATTACAGTAGTCCATCACCCATCTGAGTAGCATGATAAGACAATACTACCTCAAAGCAACTATATCGATCTGCAAGAATATCTTCAGGCTTCAAGTATGGTCATCATTGAATGTGTAAAGCTCGTCTAAGCCCACATAAGAAGCAAAATTAAAAGCTGTGATTAAGGGTCAACCTCAAATACAAAATGTCGTCTGCATTTAGTCCTGTCTGTCAATGCGTCCGAAAAGGCATCCCAGATATGAGATAGGTCAGTGTGCATTTGCGACAAGAAAGCTATATAGCCTCAAGTTTATCATGCCCATTAGCTCATCATACAATGCCCTTTCTCAGCCCACATAAGAGGACAGATAAGTGCCACAATTAAACATAAGTCAGTGTGCATTTGCGACAAGAAAGCTACGGTCTCTGGTTGATAATGCCCTTTAGCTCATCATACAATGCCCTTTCTCATCCCACATAAGACGACGGATAAGTGCCGAAATTAAAGCAAAGCCTCGGACACAAAATGTCGTCTACATTTAGGGCTGTCTGTCAATGCACCCGAGAAAGGTATCCCGGATATTTCAGTCTGCAACTACGATGAATGAATTGCATAGCCCTTAACTGATCATGCCCTTCTACCCACATCAGACGAAGCACGATACCATTCCCTTTAGCAGCTCACATAAGACGAAGGATAAGTGTTAGAAATTAAAGTAAAAACTCAAATACAAAACGGCGTCTTCATATAGTCATGTCTTTCAATATATCCAACAACGTTATCCCAGGAATTTCAGTCTGCAACTACGATGAAAAAGCTACAGCCTTTCGCTGCTCAATCTTCTCCATAGAGTGTGAGTTTGTTGTTCTACCTGTACGCTGGCGTACAAATGCAGCGGCTGCCCTGCAATTTGATTGGCTATTCGAAAACAATAAAAAACAAAACTGATTATTCAAATAAAGGAAACATGATATTTTCATTAAAGGAGCTCTTTCACGCAGGTGATTGGTTTGGAGAAGAAAGCTTAGACAAAGGGAAGGAACTAGACCCCAGGCTCTTTGAATTTTCGCATGATAAAAATTCAGTTCAATTGGAAACGATCTCTTTTCAATTCTGCCAAACAAATCTTTAATCCCCTTATACAATCTTCAGCCAAAGATGAATAAGAAAGATGAACAAAGTAACGTAATAATTGTTGCTTAGCTTGAGGTTTACCTTTCCAACTGTAGATCTAAAATGGCTGCTTCTCTGCCCTTATTTTGGGAAAATCTTTGCAACACGTAGCAGGGTTTTCACTCGGCTTTGTGACTAGCGTATGACGTAAGAACACCTCTGGGAACAAGGTTGCTTCCTGATGTCTTATTACCTTTATCGGCCTACGTAAGATGCAGGGTAAATGCAATGATTAAGGGCCAACTTCAGACAATCTATTGTCTGCCCCTAGTGCGATCTGTCAATGGATTTAATGGTGGGACCCCAGAGATGCCAGCAGTAACCAAAGCTCCAAAAGTAAGAATGAAGATAGCTGCGATTAGGGGTGAACCTCAAGAAATCATACGTCTGATATTAGTCATATCTGTCTGTCAACGCAAGAGCAAGACAAGCGAAAGATGTATCTCAGAAATGATATCTTGCTACCTGAATAAATGCTACAGGTAAAGTCATAATTCGTACGACGTAAGAGAAGTGCTTGACAACAGCCTATGCCCAAAACGTCGTTCTTAACTTATCTTGCATCGAAGTGCAAATGTTTAACCTTATTTAGTTGCTTAAGATGAGTGCTGTCCTTGATAGCGCAATGAAATCACATTTCAAGTGCTTAATTGAAGACAAGAGATATGTGGTATGATTAAGAGTAAACCCAACAAAATCTTTGTTTGCCATTAGCACAACGAGGGAGGCTCCATCAGTCAGAAAGAAGGACAATGATGATTACAAGATCCTTTGCAGAATTACCATGGCTTCGCTGATGTTTCTTTATTGAGCTGATAGCTCTATTAGAGCCAACTTAAGATGTAAGATAAGTAGTATGATCAACGATACATTTCAAATAATCCTTCAGAAATAGGTATGCCTGTAAGTAATAATGACAATGGTGTCTTGTAGCGATCCATATGCAAAGCAATGCAAAATTAACTAGACATAATTTAGGCGTTCCTTGCTCAAGCCCAAACCTCTCCTTGAGCTAACTTAAGATGTAAGATAAGTAGTATGATCAACGATACATTTCAAATAATCGTTCAGAAATAGGTATGCCTGTAAGTAATAATGACAATGGTGTCTTGTGGCATTCCATATGCAAAGCAATGCAAAATTAACTAGACATAATTTAGGCGTTCCTTGCTCAAGCCCAAACCTCTCCTTGAGCCAACTTAAGATGTAAGATAAGTAGTATGATCAACGATACATTTCAAATAATCCTTCAGAAATAGGTATGCCTGTAAGTAATAATGACAATGGTGTCTTGTAGCGATCCATATGCAAAGCAATGCAAAATTAACTAGACATAATTTAGGCGTTCCTTGCTCAAGCCCAAACCTCTCCTTGAGCCAACTTAAGATGTAAGATAAGTAGTATGATCAACGATACATTTCAAATAATCCTTCAGAAATAGGTATGCCTGTAAGTAATAATGACAATGGTGTCTTGTAGCGATCCATATGCAAAGCAATGCAAAATTAACTAGACATAATTTAGGCGTTCCTTGCTCAAGCCCAAACCTCTCCTTGAGCCAACTTAAGATGTAAGATAAGTAGTATGATAAACGATACATTTCAAATAATCCTTCAGAAATAGGTATGCCTGTAAGTAATAATGACAATGGTGTCTTGTAGCGATCCATATGCAAAGCAATGCAAAATTAACTAGACATAATTTAGGCGTTCCTTGCTCAAGCCCAAACCTCTCCTTGAGCCAACTTAAGATGTAAGATAAGTAGTATGATCAACGATACATTTCAAATAATCGTTCAGAAATAGGTATGCCTGTAAGTAATAATGACAATGGTGTCTTGTGGCGATCCATATGCAAAGCAATGCAAAATTAACTTGACATAGTTTAGGCGTTACTTGATCGAGCACAAACCTCTCCTTGAGCCAACTTAAGATGTAGATTAAGTAGTTGATCAATGATAAACTTCAATCGTTCAGAAATAGGCATGCCTGTAAGTAATAATGACAATGGTGTCTTGTGGCGATCCATATGCAAAGCAATGCAAAATTAACTTGACATAGTTTAGGCGCTACTTGATCAAGCCCAAACCTCTCTTTGAGCCTGCTTTAGATGTAAGTTAAGTGGTATAATTAAATGATCTTCCTCAAATAATCTTCGTTTGTAACTGGCACAATGCGGCCCTTATGAGTCCGTCATAAGGACTATGGTGATTAAGGGACCTTTATCTATAGTAATGCGCAATTAGCTTTCATCGACGTTGCTTGACTGAGCCCTAAGCTCTACTTGAGCCCAGCTATAATGCAAGTTCAGAGGTACGATTAACGATACACTTTAAATAATCGTTCGTAAAAGGGCAGACCTGTAAGCAATAATGACAGTGGTATTTTGTAAGGATCGCTAGGCACAGTAACGCGGAAAGAACTTGAATTCATAGATGTTGCCTAATTGATCCCAAAGCTCTATTCGAGCCCACTTCAGATGCAAGCTAAGCTTAGCTAAGTAGTGGTATGATCAAAATAAAATTATTGTACAATGGGCAATAAGAAATAATAAGCAATAAGGACAATGCTGTCTTGTAGGCTTGTAGGAATCCATATGCACATCAATGCGGAACTAACTTGGAATACCGGACATTGCCAGCATAGGTTCCAAATCTTTAACAAGGCTGGTGTAAAATTGAGTGACCTATTTCTTTGAACTGAATGACTTAAAAGAAAATTTAGCTAATTCTCTATAATTCTACAGTTGGAATTTTTGGAAATCTTCAATATTTTCAGAATTAGAGTGTTTTTCTTGTTTTTCAAGAATTCAAGTAGTATGATCAACGATACATTTCAAATAATCGTTCAGAAATAGGTATGCCTGTAAGTAATAATGACAATGGTGTCTTGTGGCGATCCATATGCAAAGCAATGCAAAATTAACTTGACATAGTTTAGGCGTTACTTGATCGAGCACAAACCTCTCCTTGAGCCAACTTAAGATGTAGATTAAGTAGTTGATCAATGATAAACTTCAATCGTTCAGAAATAGGCATGCCTGTAAGTAATAATGACAATGGTGTCTTGTGGCGATCCATATGCAAAGCAATGCAAAATTAACTTGACATAGTTTAGGCGCTACTTGATCAAGCCCAAACCTCTCTTTGAGCCTGCTTTAGATGTAAGTTAAGTGGTATAATTAAATGATCTTCCTCAAATAATCTTCGTTTGTAACTGGCACAATGCGGCCCTTATGAGTCCGTCATAAGGACTATGGTGATTAAGGGACCTTTATCTATAGTAATGCGCAATTAGCTTTCATCGACGTTGCTTGACTGAGCCCTAAGCTCTACTTGAGCCCAGCTATAATGCAAGTTCAGAGGTACGATTAACGATACACTTTAAATAATCGTTCGTAAAAGGGCAGACCTGTAAGCAATAATGACAGTGGTATTTTGTAAGGATCGCTAGGCACAGTAACGCGGAAAGAACTTGAATTCATAGATGTTGCCTAATTGATCCCAAAGCTCTATTCGAGCCCACTTCAGATGCAAGCTAAGCTTAGCTAAGTAGTGGTATGATCAAAATAAAATTATTGTACAATGGGCAATAAGAAATAATAAGCAATAAGGACAATGCTGTCTTGTAGGCTTGTAGGAATCCATATGCACATCAATGCGGAACTAACTTGGAATACCGGACATTGCCAGCATAGGTTCCAAATCTTTAACAAGGCTGGTGTAAAATTGAGTGACCTATTTCTTTGAACTGAATGACTTAAAAGAAAATTTAGCTAATTCTCTATAATTCTACAGTTGGAATTTTTGGAAATCTTCAATATTTTCAGAATTAGAGTGTTTTTCTTGTTTTTCAAGAATTCAAGAAAAATTTTCAAAAAAACTTAAAACCATCGTAATTTCTAAACTGTTTGACGTAACATGAAATAATTTCGAAGAAAACCATAGTTTATGAATGCCTACAATATGGTATCAAGCAAAAGTCCGTAACTCATCTGGTTTATGATTTAGAAATTTGATGACGTCACATCCTCAAATGAGTGAATGTGTAAGATACACTCTAATTTCCAAAAACATTCAAAATTTCTGAAAAGTCCAACGGTAGATTTATAGATAAGTATCTAAAGTTTGTTTCAAGCCTTTCAATCAGAAGAAATAGGTCATTGAATTTAACACCCACCTTTTTACACCGAGATAAAGATTTGGAACCTATGCTGATTTCTCCTCATACCGGATGACGCAAAAAGAGCTTCACGAGCTAGATCGCTCATAATTTCCTGAAAGCAAATGTTATGAACGCAAACAAGGTATTAGCATGTAAACTGAACCATGTTTTGAGATGTTGCTTGGTCAGTTTAAGTCATGCCTACTGTCCAACAAAACAGTTTCAAAACATGGAAACTCATTCATTTCTCGGACTATTCACTCGTTTTGGAAGATGTGAGAAAAGCTAAATTCCGAATTTGCTTTGGAGCACGAAATTTGAATGAGGAAGAGAGGTCCATCATTTTGCAAACAAAAATTTCCCCAGACGTCTTCAAATTCATCGCTACGTTGAGTTTTCACAAAATGTTGACTGGAAATGATGGTGATTATTTCACTCAAAATGGAGAATCTGGGATTCGAGATTTTCTTTCAATCTGGTTTTTTGGATGGTAGTAGCTGCTTTTAAAATAACCATGCTGCATCTCAAAAGATAGCTAAGCCTTTCAACTAAACTGTGATACAAAGTATTTGTCAATAGCTCTTGATTTTAGAGAGCTACTTATGATCTAGTTCGTGTACAGGGTGTCCCAAAAAAATTATGCCTCGTTTGTCTGAAGACTGCGACAAAACGGCAAAAGATTCTCGCCAAACTTTTGCATGATGGTGCTCTTCAGATGTTCAATTAAAGTCTGCCACCATCCCCGTAAACATCCCTTGAAAAACGATGGAGCTACGACCTTCAGAAGATCAAATTTGCCTGACGACTGAAACCAGCAGTCGGCCATTTTGCCTTACTATTTTGCAGTGATAAGTATCTTCACGTGAGGTAAGAAATAATTTTTTTTTTTTTTTTTTTTTTTTTAATCTTCAAGCAAACGGGGCACAATTTTTTTTGGGACACCCTGTAGTTCGTGAAGTTTTTTAGGGTCACCCGGTAGTTACAGTCACATCAAAACTATGGTCACATTCCGAGCCTCCCCCAAACTCCTCATTACGAATGATTTTTGCTGGTATATCCTTTAGTTGTAAAGCGAGGCAACTTACCTTATTCTTTGCAACAGCTTTGATGCAAAGCAAACACAGATGCTCATCGTACTGAAATAAAAAGAGAGAAAACATTATTAGGTTATACGGGACAAAGCCATATGGGAATGTCATCTTAGGATCTTAAATTGTAGAAAACATTAATATTATTTATTGTAAATAATGTATCACCCCCTTTGAACAGACTGGATTTCAATGTCAAATGTATCTAGCATAACTTGGATCTACATCAAATTTGCAGAAGAATATGGAAATAAAACAGCCTTACGCTTAAAATAGATGCAAGCAATTAGAGGACATTTGCTCATATGATTAAGCTTGACCGTGATTTTTTTCCAGAAATTCGTAATTTGAGCTCAATTTTTGCTACCTTCTTCCAAAACAAGACTGCCACTGCTTAAAAATAAAAATGGTTTATCAACGAAATAAAATAATAAAAAATAGTCCTACAGCCTTAACCAAAGGTTCTGAGACATTTTGCTTTCAGGAAGAAATTGCGAGTTAAGGACCCCCCCCCCCCTCCCCATTTCAATGTTGGAAGATGATGGAGATGTTGCAGATGAATTCAAAACTGTGTGTTCTTCAATCTAATAATCAACATTGAAATGGGAGGGAGAGGGTTTTTTAGCAATCGAAGGTAATAATTTTCAGGCGGGAAAGGCATTTTACTACAGAAATGCATTCGTCTCAACGATTTTTGCCTAAGATTGTAGTTATCGCTATTACTACCAGGTGCGCCAAAATAAACTATGCACGTTTAGCAGGCCACAATAAATCATACACTGGACCGATTTTGAAGATTCATGACTTAATCTTTAACAGAAAGCCTGAATTAGATTCTAGGATTTTTGGCAAATTATTTTGTTTTCACCCTTTAGAAGAGATCGATGCGAGTTTCTTAAAATTTTCGTTCTCGAAAACACTGAAAACGATCAAAAAAGGTCGATCAAGTTTTGTAAAGAATCGACATGAATGGAAAAAGAAAAAACTTGTTCGTGGTGATTTGGGATTTCGAAATCGATTGATTGAATCGATTAATTCTATCGATTGATTAATCGATTTCTAAATCCAAAATCACCACGAAAAAGTTTTCTCTTGGTCTATTCATGTCGAGTCTTTACAATTTGGATCAACGTTTTTTGATCGTTTTCAGTGTTTTCGAAAACGAAACTATTAAGAAACTCGCTTCTACCGGGTGTCCCAAAAAAAGTACTCCTATTTAAAAAATCACCAAAAATTGATTATCAAAGCTTTGATAAATTTTCTTTTTGAGTTGTTTTGTCAAAGATCCAAAAATATTCATAGATGATAAAATGTTTGATTTTGATACAGCAAGGTAGAAAAACTACACATTGAAAACCTTTATTTTAAGCCATACTTTTTAAGCAAAATACTCAATCTTACCTTAAAGTCAAAATTTTCAGATTTTTTATCATCATTGAAGTCTCCAATGATAATGCGCATTTCTTTCTGTCATTTATGACCAAACTAGAAGCTTTACATGCACAAAGAAATTGATCTGGCAACCATCAGTGCTTTTTTGCAGTATGATTCAAAACCAGGTAGCCCCAAAAAGAGCCACATTTGCCAATTTTGAAAGCAATTACAAAATCAGCTATGTCTGGGAATATAATTTGGTCCTTGATCTACTTGACAAAAAAAGAAAATTGAAGATCGGTCGTGTAATCAAATTTTGGCGATTTTTCAAACGGGAATACTTTTTTTTGGGACACCCGGTAGCTCTAAAACAGAAAACGAAAAAAATTGCAAAAAATCCTAGAATCCAATTCAGCCTTTTTGCCAAAGATTAAGTCATGAATCTTTAAAATCGGCCCAGTTTACGATTTATTGTGGCCTGCCAAACATGCATAGTTTATTTTGGCGCGCCCGGTACCTTAACTACTACCTCCCTTATCGCTCAAACATGGATTCATGATATCACAGCTCAAAGACAGGACTTGGCTACGATATTTGTAATACAATTACAACAGTTGCGTTTGATTGACACCTCAATTCAGAGCGATTAGTGACTGCAAACAAAGGAAATTCTCTCAACCAGTAATTCAAAACAAACAAGGCCGCAAAAATTGCCCCGAAAATAGTAGGGCAAACTCTCGCCTTGTGCAAGCGAAAGGTGGTTTTTAAGAAAAGTTATGTGCTTATAACGAAAGAAGGACACATCTAAAGTTCTGTCTGGCGGATTTTGTTTATTTTTTATTCAGGAGCTGTTTTGTAATCATTTCATTTAAGCCCAAAACATGCGAGAATTACAATGCCTTCTGCTCGGCTTCTGAATCAAATAAACCAAATCCGCCAGACAGAACTTTAGATCTACCCTTCTTCGTTAGTTATAATTTCTCTTAAAAACGACCTTTCGCTTGCACAAGCCGAGAGTTGTATGCCCTACAGGTTTCGGGGAAACTTTTGCGGCCTTGTTTTTTTAATTATTGGTTGAGAGAATTTCCTTTGCCTGCAGTCGCTAATCACTTTGAATTGAGGCGTTAATCAAACACAATTGCTGCTATTGTATTACAAATGTGCCCTTGTTCAGTCTACAGTTATCTTACCGAGTCTTTCGACAGCACCTCAATTTTCTTTCTTGGTGTTCCATTAGGCGTTGTTGAACCACTGCTGACACATTGTTGAACATGATTCAAAAATTTCAGCAACACAATATGTCCACAATTTGGTTCATCAATGAATTCCCGCAACCACCTAGAAGAGAGACAATAAAAGTTAAGGTCAGTAACTCAGTATGCTGAGTAAACAATAAAAGAGTAAAATAATAAATAGAAATAAAGACGTAAATAAACAATTAAATTAAACTGTCAACAGGTCAGTATACTCAGAGAAATCTCTTAGTATATGATGTATAGAAGGTTTCAAGAACAAAGATTTCATGAAGTTCAAGATCAGTAAAAAAAACTCGTTGCATTTGCTCTAATTCTAAAATAGAAATTATCCTTCGAAGCATTTAATGCAGATTTTCAAATCGATACTCTTGCCTAAATGATATCGCGGTCTGGTTGTTCTCAATGAACGAATGGCTTCAAAAATTCTGAATGACAACAAAGTCAACGCCAGTGCTTCGTTAATCATAGGCAAACACTTCATAACAATTTCATCATGTGCTTGGGTCAACGTATGAAAAGATACGAGTAGAAATAGATGGCACAAAATTGCTGAATCAGTTAAAATGGGTTACTTTCAAATAGAATGAATTGGAAACGAGCATGATTGAAAAAGATCTTTACATCCAGCATGCACCAGGAAGTATGCTGGACCTTGATAAATATCAAACTGGACACTTAGTAGGTGAAATGGTGATATTTAGCGCCAGGCACTGGGATGGCAGAACTAGCTAAGCGCTAATTAAATCTGCGACGCCTTGCTCAAGTAGTGTTGATGGGGCTCCCACCCTGTCCGCCTTACTGTTCTGGCTGCAAAATTCAGTAGTTTACAAAATGTTGGTGCCGCAATATCTTCTAATGTTGATATTTATCGTTAGTGCTCTCATAAAGATGTTACATAGTACGTGCTTCGTTTAATATCAAACATTTGGTCTTATAATGCTTGAATAAAAAACCAAATGCTTGATATTAAACGAAGCACGTAGTATGTAACATCTTTATGAAAGCACTAACGATAAATATTGACATAAGAAGATGTTGTGGCACTATGTTGTAAATGACTGAATGTGCAGCCAGAACAGCCAGGCGGACGGGGTTGGAGCCCCACAAACACTACTCAAGCACTACAACATTGCATCGCAGACTTGATTAGCGCTTAGCTATACTTCTGCGATCCCAGTGCCTGGCGCTAAAAATCGCAATTTCACCTTTACCAGTTTGCCACGAAACGTAAAGATTTTTCTTATTTTCATAAACTACTACATATCCAGTTCAACATTAATCAAGGTCAAACATACTTCCTGGTGCTGGAAGTAAATATCTTTTTCAATCATGCACGTTTCCAATTCATTCTATCTGAAAGAAACCCATCTTAACTGATTCAGTAATTTAATGTGTCACTTCAGACACACAGGTCCTTTCGATCACTATTATTGAATGAGATCGGCTGCTTCTTTCATCTTTATTTACTCATTCATATATTTGCTTGCTTGAAATGTTGATTAAATCATGTATCGATAGATTCATTTATCATCCTATTCATGGATTTAATATGATTTTTACCTGGCTTATTAGCTAATCTAGGTTTGTCATTCACTGTTTCAGTAGCACCTATGTCTTAAATTTTGCTAAGTAATGTTGATATATATTTCCAGTCTGAAGTTCACGTCAGAGAAGTTGCCGACAAAACTTAAGATGGTTTGTGGAGACAATCAAGGATAACTGTATGACCTAGCTTTCCTTTGGTACAACGTATACTAACCAAATAAATAGTGAAACGAAATTCTTGCTTCTGCTGTCCATAATTCAACAAGCCTTAAATGTAGGCTTAGAAAATCTACAAGATCAAGTGAAAACATGCGCTGTTTGTTTTTCGATGATGACAAAATGAAGCTCCACCAGCAATCCCCGTTTTGAGATGGCTATATTACATTGACAGTACGAGAAAGGGAACTAATCTGTCGCAGTATGTCGCAAATAAGTCTGTCGCAAATAGACGAAAATGTCCGCGAATATTAGCAATTAAAATGCCTTGCATGNTAACTGTATGACCTAGCTTTCCTTTGGTACAACGTATACTAACCAAATAAATAGTGAAACGAAATTCTTGCTTCTGCTGTCCATAATTCAACAAGCCTTAAATGTAGGCTTAGAAAATCTACAAGATCAAGTGAAAACATGCGCTGTTTGTTTTTCGATGATGACAAAATGAAGCTCCACCAGCAATCCCCGTTTTGAGATGGCTATATTACATTGACAGTACGAGAAAGGGAACTAATCTGTCGCAGTATGTCGCAAATAAGTCTGTCGCAAATAGACGAAAATGTCCGCGAATATTAGCAATTAAAATGCCTTGCATGACTATTTTTGCATTATTGCCACTCTCGTGTGACATCTGATTTAAAATCGACTATAAACACTCCGGAGTAGCTGTTTGTATCCAGGAGGCAGCTGTATTTCCAAACAGTAGATTTTCATTTGTTTTAATTCATTCATGATTTCCTGGAGCCTGATTAGACAATAAAATATCGAGTGAAATGGTGACAAAATGGTGCATGCAAAACCGAAGAAGGTCTTGATCCGTTATTGGCAAATTGATAGGTGGCCTTTCTTACTTGCGTTACGATCAAAGTGGTTGTTACACTGTCGGACCAAAGAAGGTCTTAATTCACCACTGTAAAAGGCAGGAGAAAGGATAACTACACGCCCCAAAATACTGCGATATGCCTCACCCTTGGCTCAAGGCCGAAGAAGGTCTACGGTTTTGGCAAACTGATAGGCGGCATTTCTCACTTGCGTTATGACCAAAGTGTTTATTGCACTATCTGACCAAAGTACGTCTTTTTAATTCACTAATATTTACAAACATTTCTATGAGGCAGGAGACAGGATAACTACACGGCCAGAATTGGTGAGATGTGGCTCACTCTTAGCTAGGCCCAAGATAAGTTCCACTACGTACAGCTGGCCCGGGAATTCAAGTTGCAACAAAATTTGATCAAAGTCAAGTTCACAAATCTTTTCAAGGATTAAAAATGATCCGTGCTAATAACGAGCCAAATCTTGTGCAAATTCTATCATACACGAATAGAGCTCAAAAAATGATCCATAAAGCTTTGGGTGACTGAAACTTGTAGCAGAATTAGTGCCCACGCTTCGCAGTCTGTCATTTCATCGCATATTTTATTTCATTTCATTTAACTATCATTTTATTGACACTATCATTGAAAGACGATCAGGATTACGAGTGTGGTTTTAATTCATGAACATTTTCAACTTTCTATGCAATGACAGAATTCAAAGTTCCCTTTTTAATAGACTGGAAATCTTTCCCGCTTAGCCGAACACTTTCAAAGAAAGCCTGTGTCAGCGGTTTGGGTTGTCTAGGTCACTATAGACAATTTCACCCGTGTTTCCTTGCCAGCACGACTTTTTAGTGTTCTTCATGCTTAGTAGGCTGTTTGGCTCCGAAGTTTCCAAATTTGGGGATAGTGGCAACTTTGAACTTTGATTGAAGATAAACATCTCAACATTGAGACCTGATTTCATCAGCAGGGCTGGCCCTACTGAAAGGGCTGGCTCGGTAAACAAAGGCAAAAGGTAGTGGTCGAATACCCGGAGTAATGTAACCCAAGTATGTGAAGTAATTTTGCATAAAATATCAAATCATTAGCAATAAGGTAGCTTGGTGCATGCGAGGTTAACATTTTGGGAACCAGCTTGTTTTCGGCCCTGTCAAGCGACTACAAACGTCATTACTTCATCCCTTGGAACAGGACCAGCCCTTTTTTCTTTCAGTAATCTATTTTGAGTGGGCAGGAAGTATTTCTAGCTCCTTAAAGCAAATTTAAGCCCACTGTGCATGCCGCATCCAGGCACGGGACCCCTAGTTGAACGTCCCTTCCCTATTACACATAAAAAGAATCCCAGCTGCCAAGGCTGGCCCACTTACCATATAATTACATTTTAGATATAATAAATGTCTCATTGACAAAGGGATCTCGCTTAAAATCGTCCAACTTTGATAACAGAGCTAGCTCTGCTCATGTAATAAGGCTCTTGAAGCATCAATATTAACGAGTGTGTAGTCCAATTTACTGTATTTCAAAGTGACCTACGTGATATTCTACAGCGTTAGATGCAGTCACATCTATTGCCATTTTTAACACAACAACCTTAACTTAGGACTGGGAAATTTGCTACAGGCATGATTTTGACACAACAAGCTCGATGATTTTGACGAAAGTGTTGCCAAAAACAACATACAAGGAATGCCTGTTAAGAGAAAAGGGGAATGGAGAAGCAAAGTAGTTCGTTGTCGTAAGAAAGGGCCTATAATAGTGACTGAAAATTCCTTCAGAGAAGTGAGAGTACAGGCAATGTAGAGCCGCGAAAATTGCACTAGGGGACAGAACTTAGGTGACAAAGTGAAGGAAAAATGAGGAAAATAGATGTTTTGTATTAATATTGTGCAATAAGGTGCACAACAGCATTATAGATACAAATGACATAAAATTCATTCTATCAATCAAGTCAGTTAGTTCGCAAAGATTTTGAAAAGCTCGCACATCTAAAATTCTGCTAATCGGGGACTTTCCAATGATGTCTATTTGGGAATGGTTTGATAACTTAGACGAAATGCATAGTTAATTGACAATATCATTTTCCCAACAAGTTTTGGAATAATTCAGCAATGCAATGAATATCGTGCAGCTGCAGAACAGACATTGCAGTTGAAGAAGATAATCTTGGAAATTATGAGTGCCGAAAGAAGGGCTTGTATTCCAGACGACTGTCATAAACTCCTTTGGTTCAGACAGGTTCGCAGCCCTGGTCAAGAGTATGATGAAATCACAATCTCCTACAGATGGACCTGCGTAGGCAACGAGCGTCCTCTCAAATGGATCAAATTTGTCACAGAATCCGACCATCATTCAACAGGTCAAGCATCAAGAAAATTCACATCAATCATGAGTCAACTTTCTACTTCCCGTCTTGAATTAAAAATTGGTTAATAAAGTAGATTCTCTTAAAATTAGATGCTGTTGACCTTCAAGAAACCAAAAGGTCATTGATAGACAACCACAAGACAGGCAATCTGTCCTTGGCTGAAACGAGTCGAAGGGCAACTACTAGGTTATTTACCCGTATGTGCACTTGGCTGCGTACCATGACTTGACAGACCAACAGTTCAGAAAGTACTAACTCAAGCAAACATGAAGGGAACAACACGATAGAACTGATGTTTTGACTAGTCTACTGTCAAGTTAGGTCGGCTGGCAAGATCGGCTGTCAAGGCATAATTCATAAGGCCGCCTATTAGGACAAATCGTGGGAGTCATCGTTCTATTAGATATATAGCGCACCCTTCTAAGTACAAGTGCATATATTCAAAGGTGCTTTACAAATACATTGCCCCCTCAACACAGGCATTTTTTATCTGCAATTTTTTTACGCTCTCTGACATATTATTGACTCGTGCAGCCATAGAGTCGGCATTCGAGACTATTTAATGCCTTCAGCATCAGGGTTGTGATTTACGTCTCGGTGAGGTGTTTTACTTACAATACCAGGTAGTTCCAGGTCACGCATATAGGTAATGATCTGGGCTAGCCATGCAGAACTACGGTGATCAAATGGTAACCGCTGTATCCATGGTGGTAAGTCAAATAGCTAAAGAATATTTCTCTTTCATGTACTTTGCCCTTGAGAGAATGGATATTGAAGGGGAATGGGGAGGGCATGTAATTCCAAAGCTACCAGTGCGAGGAGACAGTAGTTTGCTGAGAGAAGATCGGATGTCTAAGGGCCTGTTTACATGGGGAGAAACACCTCACCTGCCAGACCAGGCGCTGACAGGTGAGGTAAATTTCAGCCACTGTTTATATGAGATTTGTTACCTTGCCTGTCAGCCCCGGGGCTGAGAGGCAAGGTGGAGTAAAGTCTCTCATCCGTGAAATCAGAACGAATTAACCAATAGAAATCAACGAAGAAAGCCAATACACCTCACCATACCGGCAATGTTTCGTTTATATGGAAAAATTTCACCTCGCCCAAGTGAGATTCCACCTCTTGTGAGGCGATATCTCACCATACGGGTGGTGTCGCGTTTGTCATATAAACGCGAAATGAAAAACAATGGGATTCTATAGGAAGGAGGAATCTCGTCTGTCAGCCCCGGGTCTGGCAGGTGAGGTGTTTTCCCCCAAATAAACAGGCCCTACGACTAACACTAGCAATAGTTACTACTAGGTGCCCCACACCAGATATCTCTAGCAGGTATGGTAAACACTAAAAAGGTAGATCAGTGTTGCAGTTTTCACATAGTGATTCCCATATCCATTCTGTACAGGCTAAATATTTGACACTTGTGCATAAAATCTGCCACAGCATGTATTCACAGAAAGCATAGGGCTCGAATCTTTGCAACATAACTCATTAACCATGTTAGTGTTTGGCATATAACTGATTGACTAAACAAGTAAATAAAGTAAAATATAAGCACTTTGATGCGAATTGAAATAAGCACGACGTTTCGAGCATAGCCCGTTATCAAGTTAACTGATTGACTGTGTGATAACAAAAAATAATCTTGAAAAAATAAAGAGAAAAATTGAAGTTTGCCTTCTGGCATTAGATTCTTCAAAGCCGACTTTTCATTGCATTGTTGCCAAACGAAGAAAGAAGAGCATAAGAATCAGTCCATAACAAGAGAAGAAAATGCCTCAAAAGCATCAAAAACCAAATTAAATCTGCTAATTTAGTGAATTAGAATTGTTACAAAAGTATCGCTGGTTACTCTAAATGATAGCAGTTCATAAAAATATACGAGATGTTCTTAAAAAATCGGTCATGCAAAATTAACTAACTGGCCTAGGCCTTGTTTGCATCAAGGCTTTGTTGAGGTAGTTAGGGGCCAATGCTGTTCCCCTGCTCTGGCATGCTCTGCTGGTCTCCTTCTTTTTACCGTCAAAAATTGCCCACTACTAGCTTTGCCAAAAACCATTTGTTTGTTTTGTTTTGTTGTTGTTATCTCAAACAGTTACTATGGACACCCCGGAGCCTTTTTGGCATGGAAAGAAAGAGAATTTCCTCCTCTGTTGAAAGCCCTTTGTTTCAGATACAAGAGTATGCTGAGAGAATACATATTACGTTACGTAATATGTTAAGCACCATATGGCGTGATATCATCATTATTCTATTCTCCTTTATAATCCAGCTCAGTAAAATACAAACTACAACGAGTGCAGTAAATCTATGCCTTGCGAACCCGATTAAACCTGTTTTGACAGAAAACCAATCACATTCCACCATTCTCAAACAAGCTTGCGTAAAACCTTGTCAATCCTGTATTACGACGAAAAATTCCAAATATGCGAGGATTTGAGATTCGAGGCCCGAGCCAGTGCAGCCTCGTATGCGCGCGGTGGGCTATAAAGCCCCACTTCGGTGGTGAGGCAATAACGATTTTGTTTTCTGTCATCCATGCTTATGCCCTTCCAATACTTTCGACAATGATTCAAGGACAAACAATATTAAACAACACGTCCAGCAAACGCCTTCTTTCGGATTTTTCTCCTCCATCTTCCCTGTTAGTTAATAACTTCTAAGTTGTTACAACTTAGAAGTTATTAACTAACAGGGAAGATGGAGGAGAAAAAATCGAAAGAAGGCGTTTGCTGGACGTGTTGTTTAATATTGTTTGACCGTGAATCATTGTCGAAAGTATTGGAAGGGTATAAGCATGGATGACAGAAAACAAAATCGTAGTTCTCGTATAGACTGATTACACGAGTCTCAGTTTTCCGCATTGAATTGGATGATGTTATGGCTATACACTTGTATGAGTGAGAATAAATAGAAGAAATCATGTCGTCAGTCTTGTTCTCGTACCTGCATAAACAAAATATTTGCATGCTTATTCGTGTGTGTTTTATTGTTGTTTTCATCTATTTTCCCCTATTTGCCAGCATAGCTCTTGGCTCGAATTTGCAACGGAGAGCTGCTGGCAGAACAGGGGAAAACGGATTAAAACAACAGTAAAACACAGGTATGAGCACGACAGGTACGAGAACTAAAATATTGCTTCCTGCTACCCATGATATCAAAAGCTTAGTCATGTCGTGAGAAAGAAGATATTATTTCCTGCTATGCAGTCGTTCATGCATGGCCAGCAAAGCAATTGGAAGTTCTATTGTACAAAATGCTATTTTTCTGAAATTGTTATCAAATAATTTTTCCACAGTGTTCAACGTCTATCATATCAAATGCTGGGATTTAATCAGCGAAACAAGCATATCATATGTGACTAAATGAAGCTTATTGAGTCAATGTTTATTTGAAGTCGCGACGGTCTCCGATATCAATCAACTTTAAGTACATTTGTGGTTCTGGAAGAGTCAATTTGATGGATGGGCTGTCACTTGTAAGCCAATCACTTGCAAGCATGCAGAAGCTCATCTAGTCTAACTTTTTCTTGGTTTCTCGCATAAAGATGAAATTTTTGGATGTATTTTGCCACTACAGAAACATTAGAATTGTTTTGACCAGCCGGAAGATTCTGTTAAAGTTTGTCTTGTCTTTTTTGTTAATTCTGTTAATTTTATCTGGCAAAATAATGTGATAAAGTCCAGATTCGGGATCATGAATAGATTCTGTTTTGGAGGGTCAAATGGACATCTGCCAAAGTAAGGTAAACAAGGAAACATCCAGAAAGATCTGTACCGGGTGAGAATAAAAAGAATCCCCGTTTGAAAGGCCACGGCTCCCTGGATTTCAAGACGATGACGTCGGCAAATATATAATTTAATGGTAGACATGCCCAAATCTATCTTAAAATTTACCTGACTGAAATCGGCCGCTCCGTTTTGAAATTATGAGGGATTTTCTGGAGAAAGCACCTTCAAGAAACCTTCAAAACGTGCCCAAAATCGCAAACAAATTCTCCTAACTTTTCTGCCTTACACGGGTCTTACAGCAATGACTTCTGCACACGTTAGCACATGCTATCNAAGTAAGGTAAACAAGGAAACATCCAGAAAGATCTGTACCGGGTGAGAATAAAAAGAATCCCCGTTTGAAAGGCCACGGCTCCCTGGATTTCAAGACGATGACGTCGGCAAATATATAATTTAATGGTAGACATGCCCAAATCTATCTTAAAATTTACCTGACTGAAATCGGCCGCTCCGTTTTGAAATTATGAGGGATTTTCTGGAGAAAGCACCTTCAAGAAACCTTCAAAACGTGCCCAAAATCGCAAACAAATTCTCCTAACTTTTCTGCCTTACACGGGTCTTACAGCAATGACTTCTGCACACGTTAGCACATGCTATCCTCTTCGGGGGATGAACAAGTCTCCCCCCCCCCCCCTGGTATGAATAACCTATTCAGGGGAATTCCATTCTCCCAAGAAGACAAGATACATGAATACATGTGAATGTCATCATCTTTAGAAAGGACACAAAGGACATTTTGTTCATTGTTTTCACTTGCTTTTGTAGGTTCTGGAAGGGGCTTTCTGCAGAAAATCTCTTATATCTACGGGAAGGAATGACCTATTAAAGCTGGGTAAATTACTGAGCTTAATGGACCATATTGGCAGTGAAACAAGACAGTTTTCAATATCACTGCTTTGATATGCAGGGACCAGTGGCATTTCAAACGGGGATTCTTTTCTTTTTTACTCACCCTGTACTGAAAATTAATAGGCGAATGTCAAGTTGAATTTGAAGGTATAAAGGTGCGATTTTTTTAGCGCCAAACGCTGGGATCGCAGTAGAGAAGACCTAATCGAGTCCGCATCATTGTCATGACGCTCAAGTTGTGGGGCTTCTGCGCGCAGGCTAGCTCGTACTGTGCTCGAACCCTGTACCCTGTATGGCTGCAAAGTCAAAGGGGCGCTCCGGTCCCTAGTCAGAGGATCATAACATGGCACCACCGCACCTTCTTAGGCGGTTTCCATATGATGGTCATATTGCCTGAAGGAAGATTTTATATTACTTGAAGGATTTCAAGCTCAATGTTCAGATCATTCTCAGTGAAGGCTGAAAGTTCTGAAGAGGCAAAATTTGATATTATGTTCGGTTCTTGATCTGACATAACTGTAAATACGTAAGCTTTATGTGGTGTGAAGCATTTTGAAAAGTCTTCTGATATCAACTGGCTTTGGGTTGGTTATTTATCAATATCGTAGCTTGGCTACTCCAACAGACAAACTCAGCTCACGTTGTTCAAACCCACTTCAGATAACGTGATTGTTTTCTTGGGCTAACTTTCTTTCAATACAAGTTAAAGGCACACTGTCATGGCGCTGATTGGATGAATAAGACAATATAAAGAATAGAATTAGGCAGGCTTCAGTAATTATGCTGTACACTGAAATTCATGAAGGTAGTAACCAGGGAGATATAGACCAGGGCCGGGTTGTTCAAACCAAGATTAGCGCTAATCTTGATTAAAGGCATGATTCTGTAGTCATTTGCATAGTCCTAATCCGGTATTAGCCTGATACCAGTTTTGAACAACCGGACCCAGGGCTGGGTTGTTCAAACCAAGATCTGCGCTAACCTTGGATTAAAGGTTCCTTGATTAAAGGTATGATTCTGTAGTCGTTTGCATGGTCCTAATCCGGTATTAGCCTAATACCAGTTTTGAACAGCAGGGCCCAGGGTGATAACCAGGGCGAAAACGATCTGACCCCGTTTATTCTCGAAACAAAGCATGTTCCAACAGCATAAAGACTTTGTAATTATTCAAATGTCAGGTCCTTTGTTAATGATTGCAGCATCTCAACTAGCCAATCACAACTATACCACAGTGTGCCTTTAAAGTACATGAATGCAGATACAGCGAAATAAGCTAAACATAGCACAAAAGAACAAAACGCACCACTTGTCTTCCTATTGCTTTCATCGATCAAGAACATCAAATACAATATAGGTTACATTGAGATTGACCCAGTCCCCCAAGCTAAGCTATTTTTTACTCCGTTGATTTACTTAGGTATGCAGGTAACTTTCTAAACAGACAAAGAGACGATTTCCCAAGTGTATGGTCACTAGACATGAAGCGAGTATAAACAACTCCACTGGTCTATCAATGTAGTAATACAAAAGTAGCACTTACATCGGGTTGGGCCTCGATCTCAGATCCACATCCAGTGACGTCAGAAGAAGCTCTACATTAACGATTCCTTTGAGCATTTTCTTCGAAGGGTTCTTCAAATAAAGTTGTGGATTGAGATGTCTTTCAAGTTGATCAAGATAAAATCGAACACTTTTTTTTCCATCCTGCATTGCATCCTACAAAACGATAAAAACAACCTTAAATTAATAAATTGCAAACCGTTTTATTAGACTTATTACCTTGAGCCTCTTGTTTCCATGTGCCCTTTGACTTGATGATGTCGCTTCGGTCAACAGAGACTCATAATAGTACTCTGAAAACCTGACCCTATTTAGACCCAAACATTGCGAGATTTGTGGATTACTATGGTGACGGGGACGAGTGCAGTTTAGCGGGCGGCGCTAAATGTCATATTCCAACCCTAACCCTAACTAACCCTAACCCTAACCCTAACTTACCCTAACTAACCCTAACTTACCCCAACTAACGCTAACTAACGCTACATTACCCCGAAAAAGCATTTCTGAAACTAACCCTAACCCTTACCGTATGGCATATGGCATATGGCATAAAAAAAACACAACATTCGAATGCCGCCCGCTAAACTGCACCCTAGCCTGGTGACGGCCATAATGATGGAACTTTCGATGCGATTGAACAACTGATAGCATTCGGACGAAATTCGAGACAAGAGGCCGTGATTCGAGATTCGAGATTCGAGGACGTGATTCCATCCTAATTCATTTCATTTCATTTTATAATATTTATACAGGGTAAGTATTCAACGTATGATACAAAAATTGATTTACAAACTGCCCTGTTAAAAGAAAGAAAAAAGCAACTTACAATATCAAGATAGAAACTAATATATAAGTGTTAAAAGTCAAAAGGAAAAGTACTCGACTGATGAATACAGATTACAAGGCCAGCTTTTTCATTTTCATAGTTTCATTATGAGTCCCTGTTGAGCAAGGTTTACCACATGGATACAAGGGACTCATCGTTATCATTCTAGGGAAACTACACGTTTCTCATTGGGATGATTTAAAGAGCTAATTTTCTGTAGCATATAAGAATATACGACAATTTTAACTATAATTAGATCTCGATAAATGTTTCTATTTTTTTCTTCGTCCCTCACTGGCGAAAATGAAATTGAGCAAAGAATGAAAAATATCACTTGCCAAACATATTACCAGAAACGTTTTTTGAACATTTCCAAAAAATTTGCTCATCATAATACAACTTCTCTAGGCACTGGAAAGAGAAAAATACCTGAGGTACTGGAAAGAGAAAACTACCCAGGTACTGGAAAGAAAACAGACTTAGGTAAGGGAAAGAAGGTCAAGATGAATAATGGAACACTTGAAGGCTGTTGGTTTACAACGGGATGGGAAGGCAGTGCTGAGAAGATTAGTCCAGAGAACTGAGATTCTAGAACTGGATGAGTTAGAATGCTGGTGACGAGGCCAAGTTAGAAGAGATCGTTTGGCAAGCAAATTTCAACTTTTTGGAAAAACTGTTCGCTCCTTTGGTTAGAGCTTATAACAGAAAAGAGAAAAGGTTTGGATAAAATGAGGTGTTAACGTGTCTTAACCCAAATTCAGCCATGGGGCAGAACAAGCTAACTCTCTTAATCATTTTGTGGAATTTAATCTGTCCCCTCCTCACTTTGTGTCAATTTTGTTTGGGACCAAAAGCTTGAATAAAATCAAAAGTTCTAATTTTAGAGGCCATATGATCTTAAATTTTAGGAACGATGAAGAATAAATATCAACAGATCGTGAAGATTGTGTGACAGGTTATAAATTCATTGCAAATCCCAGGATGATTATATGGTGCCAAATCCCGTCAGCCATTTTGAGGACGGGAATTTATAGGGGATTACATTTTATAATAATAAGACAATAAGCCCCCCTCTCTAAATTCCAGAGATGACATGTAGAGCCAGCACGAGTATATTCTTATTATAACTTCGTCAGGAAAATTGGGAGACTTTGCTCCCTCGTTCCCGTCAGTCCGAGAGTTTGCACGCAGGCTACAAGCACTGCCTTTCAAACGGCACTACATCAAAGCTTAGAAAATTTACCAACCATCGCAGTTAGCAATAGTTAGTTATATGAAAAAAGATATTCTCCTTGCTAGCCTGCGTGCAGCTATCTCCTTGTACCCTACCTGGAATATTACATTATAACTGGATATCGTATCACGTTTTCTCTACCCTTGGTGCCAGAGCCTTGATAAAAAAAAGAGACGAAAACAAGAAATTGAACGAGGCTCTGGCACACTGGGTACGTTCCCTCGCACACCAAATCACAGCACTTAATTAGATTACGATTTTGCCGCAAGAAATAGAATTATTGTCACCTGTCAACCAATAAATTTACATGGTAAATCATTGGCTATCTTTTAACACAAGCTTACGTAACAGAAATACGATAATTCCACTCCATTAATAAACGGAAAACCTCATTATGTATATTTTAAGGTGTTCTCGCATTCCTTTTCACTTTGAGTAATTTCAAAGGAAGGATTTTTTAGCACTCCTAATACCAGAGAAATGTACCTTTTGTCTCCACGGTTTTAGTTTGTATAGTCGGAGTATGGCTTAAACATTTTTAGTTTGAAATATACCTCTTCGGTAGATCAACTTCTGAGTTTATTACGATCTGTGACCGATTTTAGCTTGTTTTTTTCCTCCAAGTTTTTCGTGAATTCTTCAAATAAAAAGAAAACCGCTGTGGTTCTGCGTTGGCCGTGATGTTGGGGATAGCGGTGGGTAGTGGCAGAGGGGTGCCTAGGGTTTCCTTCGGGTCATTAAGGATTGGTCGGGGGATGCGTTGTAGACGTATGACTTTTCGTGCCTTGTTCCATGCGTTCCTTGATTTGCTGATATCACTTGGTCAATAGGGACTCATAACATTACTCTTAAAAAGTGGGCCCCCTTTTTCAAAATGGCTTAAGTTATCGGGAGTCTCCTAAACTCAACAAAATCTCTTAAAAGTCTGATTTAAAGAGCTTAAAAATTAAACAACGATCTTTTAGTACAAAGAATGATTTTTTCTGACCTACTAATTGTAAAATATACACCTTTCAAGCAGTAATCTTCCTCTGTAGAAACAAAATGGATCCATCGCAGCAACGAAAACTCTAGGCCGTATTATCAACCATTTTTTATGCAACAACAACAAATATCCAACTAGAACCTCCTTCTTGGTTGAAAACTAAATTCTAGCAATTTATTTGTGAATACGGAACCACTCAACGAAGGCCTAAAGGGAATCCACTTTTTAAGAGTAAATTATGAGTCCCTATTGACCAAGTGATTTCAGCCAATCCAAGAACGCAGAGAAACAAGGGACGAAAAGTCATTAGTCTAGATGCGTTGGCCATTCATGCAGTCTTTCTTTTGAGGATCTGATGCTCAAGCTCTAAAAATCTCCTTTCTCGTATGAAATATTCCTCTTTTGTGTTTAGCATTTTTTACAATCGTGTCTCTAAATCAAGTTTAATGGCCGCACGTTTGCTATGTATTTCTGCCCTCCCTGTGGTATCGTTTTGTAACTGTTTGTTATTGTAAATTTCATGAGAATGTAATCAAAAAAACTTCCAAGTCCTCTAAACAAAAGATGTCTCGCAGCACAATGCATGTACAATCTCCAACCAAATTGTTGCATCCATCGGCAAAATAATCTACTTTGCCTTTTCGACTAGCAATCTCTTTGCATTCGCCCTTTGTCCAATAACCCCCTTTCCTCCAAGCCCAAATTTGCTCTAGAACATCAGATAAATCTCTGCTTTCAACTTCAAAATAATGCAGATGATGCAGATAATGGCAGCAGCATTAATTACCCTCAGACAAGCTACCCTTTGACAACCAAGGCATCGCAATACTAACGTGATAAAGTGTTTCTTTCCAAGCATATTCCGAAACAGCTATAAAGTTGAATGATTGATGGGTTTGAAACACGGGGGGGTTCTTCCATAGTAAAGGTACCTGGGGATGTGCC
>REGL01000221.1:101793-113513 GCA_004194395.1 Aurelia aurita complex sp. Pacific | reverse complement strand
TTTCTTAGGTTCTTGCTTTTTCTGGCAAACGATATATGTAGTAAACACTTGAAACTTGGTACAAATACATAATTTGCCATGCTAAAAACGATACCGACTAGACAAAAGCTACAAAATGTATCTAAAGCTATCTATAGACTAGATGCATTCGATTCCAGTCCCTTTTTAACGCATTGCCTTGTTTTTGAATGCTAGACCAATGAACAGTGTGAATGCAGGAGGAGGTAAAATATCACAGTCACCTAATATCTAAACTGAAGATTGCAAAGAGCTTACAAGAGGGATCAGTTAATAATGAAAAGTGATCACGAAACGCCAGCCACAAATATTAAGTCTTGATTTCAACAAATTGGGCGTAGCCTACACAGGCGGCGTTTTACGTAGAAAGCGATGAGATCGAAATCAAACATAATATAGGGGATCGTCTTTTGCAAAAACTTAAAATGAAACGTATAAAATTCTATTGCCCAATTCTCTAAACTGAATTCATCTGAGGAAACTGTAATCCCAGAGAGAGCATTTTTTTATATCATTGATCTTTCTCAGAATTACAGGGGTTTTTAAGTAATATGAAAGGATGTACAAGAGGAGGAATATGAAGCTTTGACAAACATTAAAAGCTCTATAAATTCTAAACTGTTTGATGAAAATTGATATGACCAACACAAGAAATAATCAGTTTTGAAGGTCTACAAGATGGTCAATTCTGTAGCTTTTTTGGGTCATGATTTGGCAATTTGATGACGTCACAATTTCAAAACTAGCAGGAATTCTATGAATGCTGTAATTCTGAAAATAATGATGATATCAAACTGCTGTCTCTAGGATTATGGTAAATTACATGAAGCTCTTTTAGATAATTCAGTTGAAAGAACGGGCAATAGTATCCTGTATGAATGATTTAAATTTTCGCAACAATTTTCGAGCCCTGTGCTGCACGAGGTCTCGTCGATTTTCTATCACACATTCATGTTCCAAGTCCAACCTAGACAACTTCACAACCCAAAAGTTCATTCAAATTGCATCAAAGGACGCTCTCAACGAGTAATAACTTGTCAGCATATTCCTTCTTCAAGCAGTAACTTTTATTAAAGAGATGTATTGAATAGCTTGTGAACTGGCAAAAGCCTTTCAAAAGTTACCATAACGTCTCACTGACTCACAATTTACAAATCAAACTCTATTAATTTAGCATCAAATATAACATGGTCTGCAACCTAAATAGTCTTCAAAGCGATGCAATTAGCTGAAAATTCACAATATTTTTCTTTCTTAAAAATAAACATTTCATTAAATACATCTACAGCATTAAATCCATCTACACAGCCAAGGACTTAGCGTACTCTATAAACAATTATCTGCATCTTTCTCGATCTTCATGCTTTAGGCGACTTACCCTTTGAAACTTTCACTCACTTAAATATAACTTCAAAAAGTCTTCGAAACGACGCCATAGCTCTATCTTCGCAGTATTTTCCTCTTCAAATCTAAAGATTTCATTACAGAGATCTATAGAATCTTTATGTACATGCACCTGCATACGTTCACCGTACATGGTGGCAAGAACAATACTTGATGGTAAAAATTATTGAACGTCATTACAAAATTGCCTTGTTAACGTTTTCTCATGCACAATACAGTGTATTGTTTGATGCTGCTAATTGTGGGATTTAAAATTACTTGCTAGAGGTGCCTTCGTCATCATTAATACTCAAGTTAGGAAAATGGGTTGTCAGGCTGTCAGTGCATCAGCCTCCCTCGCCCTACAAGACTGCGGAGGAGAATGCACTAGGGCCTTTCGCCTGAACCGGGGTAGCTTTTTGCGGTCGGTGATAGACAAGGAATACGAAATTCCCGCTAATGCAACTGTCCGGAAGTACGATTGGAAAGCCAAAAAACTGAAAAGTAACCCAAGCAAACTGGTCTGCTACACACAATACGCTCAAAACACCAGTAATATCTTGCTGTGGGCCCTTGGGGGTGGGGTTGGCATTACCTTCCCTTGCTGTTTTGATTTATACTATTTATATTTCTTAGTATCAGTTTTCAAAATTTGTATCATTTATCTTCTGCGCTTTAAAAATAAAACACGCTGATTCCACTGCCATTGCTTGCTAAATGTTTCTGTCATTTTCTCACAAAATAACTTTGCTTTTGATATCAGGAAATTCTTTCGAGATTTATCCATTTTTCTCAGAACTCATAGCTAAGGGAGCTTGAAAACTAGCAAATAACGGTGTCAATAGACGATTACGCTAAAGATGGCGGCGAGGAACTTTTTACCAAGATGCACTATGCGTTCTTTAATCGAGCTCCTATAGAATCATAAAAGATTCGTTATTCGAACGTAATGCATCTTGGTAAAAAGTTCCTCGCCGCCATCTTTAGCGTATCGTCTTTTCAAATCAACTTAAAATATTGGAAAGGTGAAAGTAAATATCAAAATTCAAATTCTATCTCAGCTTAGATGTCATGTGAAAATGCCCGCGAATAAAACAATTGAAGTGTTTTCCAGAAGTGATTCTGCGTTATCGCAAATCTCCCGTGATATCTTCTTTCAGATGGACTTTCATATTTCAATTTCATTACCTCATCACAGAGTAAATTTCTTTGGATAATACCGGGTGTCCCAAAAAAAGTACTCCTGTTTGAAAAACCAATAAAACTTGATTACAAGGCCGATCTTCAATTTTCTTTTTTTTTTTGTCAAGTAGATCAAGGACCAAATTATTTTCCAAGATTATAGCTGATCTTTTAATTGGTTTTAATATTATCAAATTTAGCTCTCTTTGGGGCTACCTGGTCTTGAATCATACTGCAAAAAAGCACTGATGATTGCCAGATCAATTTCTTTGCGGATGTAAAGCTTCTTGTTTGGTCATAAATGACAGAAAGGAATGCGCAGTATCATTGGAGTCTTCAATGACAAAAAAAATCTGAGCATTTTAACTATTATGCAAGATTTCGACGTGCGATTTTTCTATCTTGCTGTATCAAAAGCAAACAATTTATCATCTATGAATATTTTTGGGTCTTTGACAAAAGAACTCAAAAGAAAATTTTATCAAAGGATCATTAATAATGTTTTTGTAATTTTTTTAAGCAGGAGTACTTTTTTTGGGACACTCGGTAGTTTCCTCAAATTTAAAGGACAAGTCCGGAGTTGGAATAATTGTTCTTAAAATGAAAGATCACAATGTTGTGAATGGTATGTAGTACTTTTTTCCAACCTCCTCTGTCTTCTCTGCGAAGTTGTGTATTCAAATCTGTGAAATGAGCGAAATGACGTCATTATTCATTACGTAATTTCACCCATTTCGCCTTCGACCTGAACGAGGCTGTTTTCTTAAAGAACTCTCAAGTAATTTTCGACGTCACAATTGAACATCCAAACCGAGGCTAGCCGTTTTATCGCATTTTCAAAATGGCGACGACATTAGGCCTAACTTACGAAAAGTGTCGTACGAATTTACAACAGAAAAAGACATCAAAACCCGGAAAAAGATACAAGCTTTGCTTTGCAGTTGGTAAGGTTGCTTTTTGATATTACTTGTAGAAACCCCGGACTTGTCCTTTAAAACTTTGGAGGGAAAAGCCAACTTTCTTTTTCTCCTCGGTAACTTCCTCCCATTCTACAAGATCAAAGTACGCAACTAAGTATAGAAAAAGGGGAGTGAAGGCGTTATAAAAACTATTCATTTCAATCAACGCTTTTAGTCATCTAGATTACATTACCCCCAATCGTTATCATCGTTGATAGAGCTAATCACAGAAAACTAAAAAAATTCCTTCATGATCATATTCCAACACTTGATTTATCTCTCTTAACGGATCAGATATCATATGAAGGCTTCTGACTTAAAGCATAAGCCCTGCAGAAAATTCTGCGAAATGTGACTATTTCTCGTGAAATCGATCACATGATGACAAGGCTACTTGTTTGACAGGTTTGTCATATTCAAGGAAGTCACTTGCTCAAAAAATATAAAGAAGAAATGTTTTCTATTTGAACGAATATGCTGAACATAGGGCTCCAATCTTTAAAAAAGTCGGTGTAAAATTCTATGAGAGTTTTCTTTTGAATAAATGGCTTGGAAGGAGCTTAGAGATTTTTGGTGTAAATCTGCCGTATAAATTTATTGATCTCATGATTAGTTTCAAAATGGCGGCAATTATTAAATTTGAGGCTATGACGTCATCAAATTTCTAAATCCTAAACCAGAAAAGCTATAAATTTCTGCTTGCCATCATATTGTAGACCTCAATAAACTATGGCTTTCTTGAAGGTTATATCATTTTTCCTCCTTTGTTTTAGGATGTACGATGATTTTAATTTTTTCCGAAATTTTCTATGAATTTTTTCAAAAATAATTAAATAGCCGCCATTTTGAAAAAAATCAATGTATCAAAACATTTCCACGGCAGATTTACAGCAAAGTACCATAAGTTCCTTTCAAGCTAATAAATTCAAAGAAAAATGCCATAGAATTTTACACCCACCCTTTTTAAAGATTTGAAAGATTGAGCCCTATGCTAATATGCTGGGTAAATAAACAAATATTTAGACGTTTGATTTACAAGATTCTTATAAACTTATTTCAAACCATTTACAAAATTCTTATGAACTAAATTCGAACGAAATATTATAGGGGAAAAAAGAAACAACAAAATTTAGTTCCATCATTAGAAAGAGAAGGTTGGATTGGCTTGGTCACTTGATGAGACTTGATAGGCAAACGCCAGTTAGCCTCACACAAATCACTGCAACCAGTGTGAAGAGAGGTAGACCACGCTTAACTTGGATAAAGATTATCGAAAAAGATCTTGCATCGGTAGACATCAAACTAAACTTAAACAATAAGACACCTGAACAAAATTGAAACACTCGAAGGACTTGCTCAGTATAGGAGCATGTACTTTCCTACGCAGAGGTTCCTTCCGCTACGCAACATCCTAATCCTCGCAATGTAAAAACAGGGGAGGGGAACCTCTGCATAGGAGAGTATAGGAGCATGTGGAAACAATTGGTGAAGTACATTATTACGGGTAACCGTTGAATATGTATAGATGATTACGATGATGATGATTATGAACTGATAATACATGCGTAGCAAACATATCACCTTAGATAAGAAAGATTAGTTTGTTAAAATGGTCTTATCGTCGTCAAATTGCAGGTGATTTTATAAAAGTGGTGCTTCTCACAATCCTTGAAAACTGGCCTAAAGTCCTTGATCAAATTTTCTAGCAAGTTAATCTCCCAGCTCCTTAATCAAATTCTATCCGTCTATCCAAGGGCGCCTACCTTGCACTGTATCCGTGACCAAGTGTTCACAGAGTAATTGGTGTCCTGTGACCCAGTCCTGTTTATCTGTGTATGTCATAAGAAACTGCTTTTCTAGCTTTTCTAGTTACAGGGATTTTCAAATTCTAACGTCTGTTAGAGTTGACCAATCAAAAATCACGCTGTCTGATTCCCTGTGGCCAGATCGTATAACAGTTGATATCGTGTTACATAAACAACGGAATTTGAAACCACAAACTTATTCATACGTCATCTTGACCTTGAGAGGACTGACACTGTGTACTGCTTGGTCACGGTACGGTTCTAGGACACTCTCTGTACTGGGTCACAGGACACCAATTACTCTACAGTACTGGGAATAAACACACTTCCTACAAGGTAGGCGCCCTTGGTCTATCTTATAGACTTACCCCAATTCTATCTCTTCAGTCTTCAGACGATTCCCTTGGATCCGCCATTCCAACATTCCGTCAAGAGAGCTTGGAATGGCGGATCCAGGAACTGCCGAAAAGGGAACGGTAAGACGGATTGAAGAGATAGACTTGCGACAAGTCTATCCATCGTATGGCTCAAATATTTACTAGGAAAATAAAGCGGCTATTGTATAATCATCTTTATTACCTGACTGACGTATCAAAAACGATGCCATACAAGTATACCGCAAATGGCAAATTCCATTGGGACGTGTTCTGTCGACACAGTAACTGTTCTAGGCCTATGACAATTACTATAAACTTAAGCGACATAACAGTATCAAAATTTCTCACTGAGGAGGCTGCCGGAGGGCAGTGAAAATTCTGAGAAGAAAATGTTTAAGTGTAAGCGCGTTTTAAATCATAGTTTTCAAAACTTAAAGGGTTTGTGCAAGGTTAAAAGCTTGCATTTGCAGAGAGCAGAAAATCTAAAAATACCCCATTCAAATCAAAGTTACACACAGAATGAGATTTTTATCTTGCTAAGAAACAATGCTGTGTCTGAGCAAGTTTGAATAAATGTATCTCTTTATGAAGTGATTTTTAGGCTAACACAGCAGTCTCCTACTACTCATGGTCTGAGTCATTTCTTTGCTTTATTTATAGAGGAGCCTATTTACCGTTGCACACTTGCTTTAATATAGGTATGAAGCTACCTAAGTACAAGTATCAAAATGCGTGTGACTAAATGATATAAGTAAAAATTAGAAGCCATCAGGTAATAAAACTCATACAAACCGGTAGTGTTGTTGTACAGGAAGGTATAAAGCCCTTTAAGATCTCGGGCTTTATATTTTCCCGTACAACACAAAGCCGGTTAGTATGCGCTTGAGCCTTTCTAGCATCGCGAGGTTGTAGTGGAAGCAAATTTGATAAATCAGCTAATAGCTAAACTAAACCATAAAAGTTGCAGATTGAATTTACACCTTGTAGACCTTCCATAACTGAGTACTTCTTGTATTGGTAAATTTCCTCAATCAGTTTAGAATGTGAAATATGACGTTTGTCATATACCTCATCTCATGCATTCTATCATAAAACTTAAAAACAGTGTAATTCCAAAGAATTAATCATAATATCAAAAATGTAGTCTCTGGAATTATGGCAAATTACAGCACGTTCCCTTCGATTAATTCAGTTGAAAGAATGAGCAATAACATTGAAAACATTAAATTTCAATGATTTGCAAATATTCTACGCATATGCTGGATATAATAATTACCATGTTGTCAGCATGACATGACCCGTCCATGGACTTAGAAAGAGAAACCTGCTCCACTTCCTCAACTTATCCAGCTTTCTCAAAATCTTTCATAACAACCAGAAACTGAAATTTGTTTTCATAAGGAGGTCCACACCTTCGAGTTTTTCTCTCGTTTTCTGGTCTGATTAACACAAAGGCAAACCCAAAACAAAAATACAGATTGCAAGTTCTATACATTTCTCTTCTATTGAAACACTTTTTATCAGTTGTTATCACCAGCTAAAGATAGACAGTCAAGATAAAAGATAAACAGTCAAGAAACTTATCTGCCTTTCATTCTGGAGCTTGCGTCAACAACTGAAAGCTTAAAGGCAATGTGTCCATGTAAGTACAGCCGCGCATAAAATCTGTCAAAATATGCTGACACGATGCTGACGAAGAGAGCGCTGTGATTGGCAGAATTTAATTGATCACAAGCAAACTAAAATTTCAGCTTCGAAAGCGCAACCGCAAGTAAGTGATCAGTCTGCAAAGACTACAACTTGCTACCTAGGGAGCTCTTAAAGCAAAGTCTGAAATATCACGTTAAATTGGCATGCCCCCGCAAATGTCTCGGTCTTTTTCCTTTATTCTTGTCAAAACCACGAATTTACATAATGAACCTACTAGGTTGACCACAAAGAACTTCAACTGTTTGAAAATTTGTAATGCAGAGAATGCTGACCGTATTGGAATGAATCAAAGTTTGATTGAAAGCCAAAAGTCTGAATGATTTTGCGATGTTTCCTCTGTTTTTCCAGCNAAGTAAGTGATCAGTCTGCAAAGACTACAACTTGCTACCTAGGGAGCTCTTAAAGCAAAGTCTGAAATATCACGTTAAATTGGCATGCCCCCGCAAATGTCTCGGTCTTTTTCCTTTATTCTTGTCAAAACCACGAATTTACATAATGAACCTACTAGGTTGACCACAAAGAACTTCAACTGTTTGAAAATTTGTAATGCAGAGAATGCTGACCGTATTGGAATGAATCAAAGTTTGATTGAAAGCCAAAAGTCTGAATGATTTTGCGATGTTTCCTCTGTTTTTCCAGCATTGTAAAACATAAGTAGAATTGGATTTAAGAAAGTTCCTTTACTTTGAAATGAGTGAAAACGATAAGTAAAGTAACAAGCAACTACTTCTCATTTCCCTCGAGACTTAAAAACCGCTTTTTGCAAAAGCAGGAATGGGATGTGTTTGATGAATGATGGGATTGTTTATAATGTCGTTCAAGGGTTTCAGGCCTCTTTTCGCATTTCGAAGTTACGGATTGATTGTTTGTCAGTTAAATTTCGCCTATTTTTCAATGTTCAAAAATTGAGCAAAACTCATTGAAATGCTTCAAGGCTATCAATCAAACTTTGGATCATTCCAACACCATAAGTACCTTATATATATTTATCAATTAAAACACAGAAACATGCAACAAATACAACTACTATGACAGTCATTGCAGGAAAGGATACGTAGTCAGCGAGTTCCCCCAATGAATGAAACTTACAACTAACTTAGGAATTAAAGGCAAAAGAAGAATTACAATCGAAAGAAACATAAAACGTAAAACGAAAAGCCTGATAGCTGAGCAGACCCGAGGCTGTTTGATAAAACAGCTGATCGGCTGCCCGCCCGAGATGGTTACCTTGAATAATAGCAAAAGAATTGGTCCTTTATGCTATTATTATTATTATTATTATTATCAAATTATTTACAGTTGGTATAATACATAGTAAAAAACTAATTCAAACCAACTATTTACAATACTACGAATTAATAAAATAAAAAGATGGGATCCTCACTATCACCTAAGTTTCTCATTTAATTGCAGATCTTGCATGTGCAATTTTGCCCATTCCATTCTTTGATCATTCCTTTAAACATCTCTGTTGAGTTTGAATTTTTTATGGTATCTGGTACAGTGTTCCATAGGAGAGCGCCTTTGAATGCAAGTTAATTAACTCCGAATGAATTTACATTTCTTTTCGGTAATTGCAACAGATTCTTTGTTCGTAATTCATATTTTATGTGTTTTCTTTCAAAAAATGTCCACATAAATGATGGATTTTCTTCTGAAAGGCACTTAACGATTTGAAGCATCAATTTTTGCAAATTCTTAATGTGGACTCTTCGTTTATCTGTTCTTTCCAGTAGTACTTCAAATGGCATATTGAAGTCATTGTGCAAAATTCTTAATGCTCTTTTTTGGACACGGTCTATCTGGTTGTTTGATGTCTTCCCATGGTACATCCAGATCAAAGGGCAATAATTGAAATTAGACATAATAAATGTTTTATAGAGGATCTTACCCTTTTCTTGGTTCAGGTAGGGAGCCACGCGCGAAAAAGCATTTACTTTCCTGTTCGCTTTCTGCTTCTACAGTTACCAAATAGCAACCCCATAGCAACGTCTGTTCTTCGCATTACAAATTTTTAAACAGTTGTAATTCTTTTCATCCAACCCGTATTGTCTCTATGGCCTTGAAATCTAGACTTACAATCTAACCATAAGCTGAAGCGGCCTGCCAGCACGTAATAGCCAGTTTAGCTCACCATCATCAACTAAAGGTCATCAGTTACCGACTAGCTTGCTCTGATTTTCCAACTGAACCCATACCAGCAGAGGTCAACAAACGTTGATTCTCACAGTTTGAGTGAATTTGCAGGAGCTACTTCGCCTCCACACGGAGAGAAGGATGATCGAATAATAGCTGTGAAACTTTTAAAATTTCAAACTTCTGCATCAAAGAAACATTCTTCTCTGTGCTAATGGGTGAGTCAGTGAAATGTATCCACGGTTTCAAAAATCGCACAACAAAAACTATAAAACAGATTTGAAAATTTCAAATCCGTTGTCTGCCTGAGAGTTTAAGTGAATCTTGAGAAATTATTTATAATTCATAATGCACATTCTTAATCTCAAGTAAAGAATTACCGAAAACTAGCTTTCGTTTGCTTTGGCTATATTCTGTGAAGTGAATTGCTCAATTTAATCCACTTTTCAACCATTAAAATGGTCAAATAATATTTTTGTAGCTCAGTCACTGCTTTCTAATGCTATCAAAACCTGTTGAATAGACCTTTTAGCTAAGCTATTCTACAAAAGAGCCTGGAATGAGCGTTATCTTTATACAGTTTTACACGTGAGGTTCGATCGAGTGGTGTTACAGCTTCTATCACTACTGTGCAGATTCAAAAATTCTACAAAATGTAGCAAAATATCCTTCGATTCTGATTCTTTTCAAAAGGTCTGTTGTGACCATGTTCTCTTATAGCCTCACTACATTAGAACCCTCAACTTACGCTCATCTAATTGAAGTGAATTAATGCTGTTGTTGTCGCTCCAGTCAAGGGCCTTTTTTTTTTTTTTTTTTTTTTTTTAAAGTAACAATGAACGAATTTACGAGATCTTTTGCGCCCCCAAATAACCAAAATAGCACTTATAGGTAAGAGTTTTTTGCTTTAATAGCTTGAAGAAACATTCATCTAAGCACTGATAGCTTGTTTTGCAGTGTAGCACTTCAGGATAACCACTTTTTGCGGCGATTTAGGGTCGGTGGTTTCGAGAAAAAATAGCAGATCATGTCCGTTTCTGGAAGCGTAAGTCCATGAGTCGTAGTTATAGCGTCCATCAGTCTATCAATAGCTATAACCTACGAACATATAATCAGTCTAGCTCCCTTATCAATGCTGAGCATCAAAAACTCAAAACATACATGACCCTAAACAGACCGTTTTTGGCTGTTGTTGGCAAATTGCGACACAGGACTTTTTGCTAAATCCTGATTCAAGAATGAAATAATGCATCTAAAAATTTGAAAAAAATCTCCAAACTAAAGTGGAAGCTAGACTGATTACATTTTCGTTGTTATCGCTATTGATAGACTGAATGACGCTAGATTGATGGGCGCTAGGCAGTTGAAGCGTAGTGCTGTCATCCAATTCAATCAACAAAGCGACAGCTGGGATTGAGGTAGTTAGTCTAAGGCAAAGTCTCAGTAAGACAACGGAATTAAAAGTTTACAAATTGGTTGTAAAGCTTTTCTCGTACGATCTTTCAAACGTAGGATATATTTTTCTGATTCACTCACTATTAGTTTTTCTTGCCTTCACAGATTACTAAAGTCTGTTTCAGAATTCCAGGTACTAAGCTTCTCAATTGTCGTCAGTCGCAATAGACCTTTTAGCTATTCAGAAAAGAATCAGAAACGAACGAACTTTTGCTACAATTTGTAGAATTTTCAAATGTGCACAATAGTGATAGAAGCTCTAACGCTACTCGATCGAACGTCACGTATAAAAATGTATAAAAATAACGTTCGATCCAGGCTCTTTTTTAGAATAGCTAAAAGGTCTATTATGAAGCCAATCTATCAAAAATTAGGCATCAATCGAAAAGTCTGAATGGATTTTGAATATCTTGAAAATGGATGGAAACAAGCATCCCATTGCATCTTATCAAAAATGGACTCCATCGACTATATTGAATTCAGAACCGTAATGAATGGACTGAAACGTTCAACTTTCACCAGCCTCTAAAGCAGGGGACCGTAGGAAGCATCTTCTGATTGGGGAGGGGCAATTGTTCTTAAAACAATAGAGAACAATACATCTGATTAATAATTGTGACGTAGCACCATTGTTTTCAAAATTATTGGGGGGGCTTCAGCCTCCCCTGCCCCCACCCCCCCCCCCACACGCGCCC
>REGL01000221.1:84198-101460 GCA_004194395.1 Aurelia aurita complex sp. Pacific | reverse complement strand
GGCCTCCCCTCCCCCCCCCCCCCGCTTCCTACGGGCCTGCTCTAAAGGTAAACGGATGTATGCACCTCTGAATTGTTGACGTTGCTCTTTCGGCCTGAAAACGCGTACAATTGCTGAACAAAATGGTGAGTTGCTTGTTTCAGGGCTGTCTCCCTCTCCCTCTCTTTGCTAAGGCTGTCTGCCTCTCTCTCTCTATATATATATATGACTATAGTTTGACTTGTTTACTGTTGACTTGTAAGTGTCATACATAGTGAGAAGTCACTGACAATAAGCCCTTCCCACTATTGATGACACGTACTTTACTTACCGCGTTAATAAAGAAAAGATATAAAAACTTTCTACGATAGACGAGAAACTCACCAGCATTGCATAGAATTGGCCTTCGACTTCTTTTTCACTTGGCACAGGATCATCGTGCTCGTGCTCTACAACGTAAAGGAGGAATTTTGTGAGAAAGAAAATTTAGATGAAAATATTGACATGGCTGGATTGGAAAAAACGTTACTGCGTGGTGGCAGGGTCCAGAAAAGGTATATTCAAAAGGGACCCAGGAAAATGTATCACCCCCACGCCCAATGAAAAGAGGGTGAAGGTGAAGTTACAGTTTGAGCGCCAAGCGGTAGGATCGCAGAAGTAGAGTTGGCCTAATCGAGTCCACGACCCCTTGTCATGACGCTCAAGTGATGGGGATCCAACCCAGGGGTCCAACCCTGTCCGCTTGACTGTTCTAGCTGCAGTGTCAGAGGATCACCCCACTGCGCCACAATACTTTCAAAGAGGCCCTACTCCGTAGCCTCCTTTGAGATTGCGAAATTATGAAGTAGACATATACGTAAGGCCTTCATGCCATAAGCGAGAAATGGAAAGCGATGCACGGGACGTATGGCATTACGTCATAATTCAAATATCATCGACTAAGTTTAGTAGAGCATAATGCCAAGTAAAAAAGTCTGAGTTGAGAAACATTGGAGATCGGACATCTCCTCTTTTCTTGGTAGAGCATATGGGGCCAAGTAAAAAAGTTGGAGTTGAGAAATTTCGGAGAAACTTGCTCCGGTATCTCCGAAATCTCCGAATTTTTTACCTGCCCCCCCCTCCCCATTAAACTTCGAGATAGCCACATTTCAATTTTAAGATGAACAGCCAGGATTCGCTCACTTTAAATTGTCCTGATATTTCGCTCAAAATTATATCGATTTTACCCAGGGGTGTCGCCAGCCCCAAAAAAGTGGAGTGGACTCGGTATGGAACTACGTTCTGACAGCTATACCTAGCCTTTCCTGCACCGCTCTGCTTATGAATAAATACTGCCTTGAGAAAACTGGGATGGACATGTCCACCGAGTCCACCCCTTGGCGACGCCCTTGATTTTACCACGACCTATCTATTCTATGATCAAGACAAAATTGCCATGAGTGGGAGTAATGGAAACAAATGACTCTAAACCTATCCCTAAAAGCTAAACCATAGGCTAAACGCTGTGCAAATCTGGCTTAAATAACTCTGCTTTCCGCTCTGGTGTGGACCGAGCTCTGGTGTGCAGTGAGTTGCCGCCTTGCAAAACAATCCCCATCAGAATTCCAGAATTAGTTACTTTGCCAAATTCGAAAAGCACAAAGGATGCCATTTTGCATACTCTTGGCAATCAACAAGGACAGTTATATAACTTGCAATACTACCATTCACGATGACTTTGCAAATTCTTTTTTTGCAGCTTTTCATTCTTGGTGATGTTTTTTGATTGCCGTAGATATCAATTATCGGTGCAGCTCATTTAATAAGTCTGTCGAGAATTTAGCTAATTTTTAGAAATTCGACAAAATTTCCGACTACCACTGATGTCAAAAGAAAACCATCAAGTACTATCTTGCGGCAAGAGAAAGTAGGAATTTGTTTACCTTGATAATTTCATCCTTACTTAAAAGCTCTTCAGCAACCGACATGCATTGCAGCTTGCAGCCCTAGCTGCAAAGTTGGCCTAGTTTCATGCTGCATGACCATAATTTTTTGATGACGCTGATGTCAGCAAACGCGTCGTGCACGGACGACCGCCTCGTAGAGCCTTAATACTTTGTCAGGTATTGTAGCGTGCCATTTGCTCTGTGGTTAGCTTCAAGGAGCAAGAGCATTGTAGCAATTTATCGAACCATAACGAGCTGACACAAACAGTCAGCTAGTCAAGCCTGTTCATGCTGACAGTTGCAATTATAAAGATGAAAGATGTATGACATGCAATGCTGTTTATATCTAAAATATACAAGCATGTCATTACAAGCTTCCTGGTTTCTGTTTACTAAAAATTTGTGAAATCCAGACAAAATTATATTCAACCAGATTTCCACAACAGCTTTCAAAAGCTTAAGACTGGTGGGGGCCATTTGTAAAAACGTTTAGAGAACACTATTAATTAGGCCCAAACGAAATATGAAAAAGTATCAAACATCCAAAAATTGGAATCTGAAGTACCTTCAGATTGCCTGAAAGGGAAAAGAACAAACAGGGAAGTGAGGTCAAAACATCTATGTCAGAGCTCTCAGATAGAAACTATGAGGGTCAGATGCAAAAAACGGCAACTTTTCTTGGGCACTAACTAGGCCTTTCAATCTTATGTTATCATCAGAGTGTTAATGACTAAAATGATAAAGAAGCTAAACAGTATGTGTAAATGTAGTTTGAAAATTTGAGCTTTCAAATGGAGAGGAATCAATGGAAAGGGTTAGTACTTGAACCAAATTGGTCACAGTTTTGAAAGATTTGAAAACAGAAATAAAAACAAAAGTATTTTTAGTCCTGTTTGAAAGGAGTATACTTCTTCTGACATAGGCTGCCCATTGGGAATTTTGAAAGAGCTGCCACAAAAAAAGGACACTCCCATTCACTGTATCTATAAGAAACATGCACCTGTACGAAAATACAAGGCCAGGTAATAGCCATGTACAACGCCTTGTAGTTATGGCCCATTGTAAACTTGTTCTAGCCTAGAAAAGCCTTAATGTTATCTTGTAAATGGCTAGAAAAATACAAATTAGCCTTGTGGAATTCTTGCATTAGACTGGCTGTAACTTGGAATCTTACTCTTGTAATTTTCTTTAAAGGTTAGGACAAAGTCATAACAAGGTCATAATCCTTGTTACATGGCTACAACTTGGCCTGTACAAGCCCAAGTTAAGCAGTGTATTTTCATACAGGACAGGTAGAATACAGAAAGGAGGAGCTTCTTCTTATTCATTTCCAAGGAAACCACAGACAGCTTATATTACAAGCCACAATATGAAGCTTTGAAATCCAAGCCAGGAAAGTAACATGGACAACTTCCTCTCAAGAGAAAATCCATAGACCTTTCTTTTTCATTTAATATACTGTATAGAAGTATACAAGTTAATATTTTGATATTTTGTGACCAAGATAAAATTAGGTGGCAAATGGGTGGGGAGAACCAGCAGTTTTCACAATATCAGGTCAAAATAAATGCAAAGGCTTTTGGCAAGGGCAATCTTCCTTCTGTTTCAGCGTTCATTTTTAACACAGATATGGACCATCTTAAAAGCATTTAAATATTTTTGAGTTTTTCCATGAAAGCAAAATAAAACTAATATTTTATTAGTAAAACTCTGAAGAAGTATTCTGCCAAAAAATACTTGGACAAAAACTTTAAATGCCTCAAAATTGCTCCATCCTTTGAGAGAATAATACATGAGATATTGCAAGTGTATTTTATATTAATTCTTTATTAAGGCTACTGTAACTAAGAAAGCTCTTTGTGGTCTGATACTGTTATCATCTGGTCTAGGACAAGCTTTGTCTGCATTGGTCACAACAATAAAGGTTACATAAACAGATTATGGCTTTTAACAAGGGATGAACTGTTTTATTTGCTTAGAGGGTTATCTATGCCCATTGAAAGCTCAAGCAATAACAATATTCTTATTTTCAAGTGCCATTGCAATAAAATCATTCAATTTTTTTAGTGACTCACTGTTTCTCTGCAAATTTAATATATGTGAGCACTGTAGAATTATTGAAGGTTTAATGCAATAACACTTATATTGCAGATGATTGAAAGGTGTTTCACAAGTTAAAAATCTGAAAAATAATCCTCCCAGATAACAGAAGCATTCTTTCTACACATTGCATAGCTTAACTATGAGAAATGTATATTATGTAACATATGGTAATGCAAGGACCATGAGATTTTATATTTTCATTATTCCTTGAAATCTTTTTGGATAAAGTTTTGAGGGAGACCAGACCTGTGACAACAATATGATGATTCCAAAGATGAAGATGAGGACCTTTCAACCAATATGCATCATGTTAAACTTACAAATCTTTGATAAATATAGTCATTTGATTAAAGAGTGCAGCGCATCTTGAAAAGCTTCTTCACTGTCATCTGTAGCGTTACGATCTTTTAGATACTTGCTTGAATGCTCTTTGACCTAACGGAAGAGTATGGCACCTTTTGCAGGCACTGTTTCAGTTGCTCCAAAGTTTGGGACTACTGTATAGTAAACCCTGGGTGTGCAAGCCAAATTGCTATTTATTTTGTGCCCCGAAGATCTTCCACGCGCAATGGCATGTATAACAATGGATGAACAATAGAATAGTTGCTTTTAAAACAATAACCAGGCATGTATCTTCCGTGCACACTTTGCAAACTTATCAGCCTGGTGTGTAAAGCATCATACTCTGTAGATTGGCTCTTAGATAGGACCTCTCCTGTCATCACCTAGACCCATACCCTAGAAGGTAATTGCATAGTATTCAGAAAATATTTTCCACAACATACCACTGCCATTGTCACTGCCATTCTCAATGATCATTCCTCCATTCATATCATGATGCATGTCACCATTATGAAATCCTTTGGTCTTTGAGTGCTTTTTATGAGCATGATGATGATTTTCCTGTTTTAAATCAGTCTGGTCAAAGCTCTTTTTCTTTGAACGTTGTGCCATCTATTGCTCTTGAAATACAAACTTAACACAGTGAGAGCCTGAAGTTCGGGCAATTATTGAAAGCATAAAATCAGCAGAGAATATATATTATGGTCAAAAAGTTTACCAAAAAAACAGGAGTACTTCTCACCCACGGTACATTACAGAAACCAACTCAACTGTAAAAACCTTCAGGCTTGGAAAAAGAAACCACTTTTGGTCAAAATTGAAACCATATTTGAAAAGGATAGGTTTGTGGTGCAATCACTTCTATTTCATCTGTCAGTTTCATTACATCAAAATCCCTCTGTGGAAATCATGGCCTACCACTTTGTTTCTTTGTTTACGTGCAGTTTTATCACATTGCGCATCGAAACTAAACTCCGTGTCAGGCACGCATGGTCTTTTACCCCCAAACCCTAAAAACATTCATTTGTTTCCCCCAAAGCTATTTAGTTGCAGGGACATCATTATGGCTTGCTCCCCGACCCAATAAAGGGCCAGCATTCAGTTATGGGAACGTCCTGGCCTAAATTTCCCACGCTGGTTGGAAGGAAAAGGCGCCTACGCGGCGCTGATAACGGGCCTAAATAAATCACTGTACTGTTTTTGTCGCTAGGTAAACAACCATTGAACNCTAAACTCCGTGTCAGGCACGCATGGTCTTTTACCCCCAAACCCTAAAAACATTCATTTGTTTCCCCCAAAGCTATTTAGTTGCAGGGACATCATTATGGCTTGCTCCCCGACCCAATAAAGGGCCAGCATTCAGTTATGGGAACGTCCTGGCCTAAATTTCCCACGCTGGTTGGAAGGAAAAGGCGCCTACGCGGCGCTGATAACGGGCCTAAATAAATCACTGTACTGTTTTTGTCGCTAGGTAAACAACCATTGAACATCGCTATATATTTGCAAAGCTGCTTTAAAACCAACACCATAAGGAAAGCAATAAGTATAGCTTACCTTTGAATGCTTTTGGAAATCACATCATCGAAATTTGAGCACTTGTTTTGATATTTGTTCTGGCTTGACCTGATCACTGCCAGTTCACACTTCACTTCCTCGATTTTGTTTTTTTTTTTGTCATCTGCTCATTTGGACATAGAGGTCACCGGATCATCGCCCTCAGAGCATGACATTTAAAAGCTATTGCTAGTTTTATTGTGATTAAAATAATCTCTGTTGTTTAACTTAACTATTTGTCATGCTGTTGGCTGGAATTTGAACCGAGACAGAAAACGAGCATTCTCGGCAGAAGTAAAGCCGATGAACTCTCTTCCGCGTAGTCGACCGAATCGACGAATACAACGGTATACATTAATATCGAAAACTTTCGGACGATCAAACTTTCGGACAATTTTTTGTCCGAAAGTTTAATTGTCCGAAAGTTTTAACTTCTTTGAAAATAGAAAAAAACATGAATTTTGCCCATGCAACTATTAACAAATGATAAAGTATCATCAGTGATACCCTGGGTACCAGAGCCTTATTAAAAAGTTGTGATACTGCTTCCAATGTGAATTTCCACATCGCAGTTGTCAATAGCAATGTTCTTGAGTCGATGAAGGTACCTCTCGTTTTGAAAACTGCTTTTCGAATGCTCCTGGTGCATCTATATGTATCTACGTAGCTTGTTTAACTTGCACATGGTTAAATAACATACAAATTACAGCTTGTTTTGACATGTAGGTTGGCTTTATGCAAAAATTTTTAGTCCGAAAGTTTTTTGTACGAAATTCTCGAAAAAGCGTCCGAAAGTTTTTTGTCCGAAGTTGTTTTTCCGAAACTTTTCCGCCCGAAAGTTTTCGGTTTTAATGTATTCAATTTCAATTCAACGAGCTCCGCGCAACGAACTGTAATCAAGACTCACCGAAAACCGATCGACGGACAATGACAAAAACAGTCTACCTTTGTTCGCCAAGAACGATGCATAAAAATGGTAGTAGGGTATCAAAATTAGGATTGATCCAAATGTCTTCTTCCAAGGAAATGGTGTTACTTCTAACATGATTCTGTTTGCAACTGTACCCAAAGTTTGATCACCAGACAGGAGGAGTAAAGGACAAAAGTTCTTTCGGATTTACATCAGCAACATTGAATCCATCAATATTTGAGAGCTGGTCAAAGAGATCTTGGCGCAATATGCTGTATAGAGAGAGGGCAGTCCAGGATAAAATGCTCATTTTCCTCTTTACCAGTGCCGCAGATACACATTTTTGGACTTAAACAAGCGAAGTTACGTTTAGGGAGCTTCAGCCCCCCCCCCAATAATTTGCTGCACTTCGTTCACCTTTATAAGTAAAAAAGGCTGTGAAAGCCCATCTCGTGGAAATGAAGATTCAAACTTATTTATATTCGAGGAAGTTATTAGAATTTATCAAGCTATCATCCTTGATATTATGGAATTGAAATATAAACTATATCCTCTTGAAATTGAAGTCCCATTTTTCAGAATTTTCTCGGAAAGACCCCCATCAGACTTCATCCTTTGCTTTTTTAATTGCCAATTCTCCAAAAATGGTGTGTTTTCCAATTGGAAAATTTTCCTGGGGGCAAGCCCCCGGACCCCCATTTTTCATCACTCCGCTCCCATGAAGTTTCAGCCCGCCAAATATGAATTTCGTTCCGACGGGCCTGTTTAAATCTATGCTCATTCAAAGCATTGAATTCAACCCGAAGCTTGGTTAAAAGTCTTATACCCAGGATGTCATGAATGTTATAGGTAGGATTATGTCCTGGCCTTATGGTGAGGGGGTGTTTGGGGGGTCTGGAAAACCGTTCAAAATTTTCGCAAAAGCCGAGAAACCGTGCGATATTTTGCGTAAANGGGGGCAAGCCCCCGGACCCCCATTTGTCATCACTCCGCGCCCATGAAGTTTCAGCCCGCCAAATATGAATTTCGTTCCGACGGGCCTGTTTAAATCTATGCTCATTCAAAGCATTGAATTCAACCCGAAGCTTGGTTAAAAGTCTTATACCCAGGATGTCATGAATGTTATAGGTAGGATTATGTCCTGGCCTTATGGTGAGGGGGTGTTTGGGGGGTCTGGAAAACCGTTCAAAATTTTCGCAAAAGCCGAGAAACCGTGCGATATTTTGCGTAAAGCCGAAAAACCGAGTGGAAAATTCGGTAAAACCGAGAATAATGCAACAGTCAATTAAGTTGCAATGTAACAACAGTACATACTGTACACCATCGTATCTCGTGAGTAATGCATACATCGTTCGATTCTAAGTCCTTTTTGAATAGCTAGGAGGTCTCTTGTATATTTAGTTGTATTTTAGTTTATCTCCTTCATGTGATGGCCCTGGGGTAGTCATGATCTTTTGCTCCCCTTGGTATCGTTTCTATAGTATTGTATGGTAGCCCGTTTGTAATCATTGGTAATTCGTAAATTGTAAATTTTTGACATTTAATTTATGGGGGAAAAAAGAAAAATGCATCCATTGTACTTTCATATATGCAAGTTGTAGACCAGATCGCGTCGCCTAGGATCACCTCGAAAACGATATAAATATTTAGGATATGAAACGCAAACAATGCAACTGAAATTTCGTGCGGGACAAAAAGAGTCGAGCCTACATCCAGGCTAGCCTCCTTTTCACAAGTTCATTTAGCTCCATCAATTCGAGTTAATTTTTGAAAATATACCAAATTGACGTACAACGGCGCTTCCCTGGTCATGAATGGACGTCAACTAAAACAGCGCCGAGAGCCAGCTCGGGCCTGGAGAGATTTTCACGACTGAGCCCAAAGGAAAAGTTTCCATGACCATGCTCTTTAAACTCTTTAAACTATCGTGGCTAATTTCACGTGTCGTGGTTTGAACAACCCGGCCCTAGAAAATGAGAAATAAAAAGTTAATGAAAAATTCGTCAAACTGTCATGGCAACTTCTTGCAGAAAATGTATGTATGGGTAATTCAAGGACATTTTTTTCGTCGTTAAAATGAAAATATCAGTAAGGAATTTTTTCACATTCAAAAACAGTCCTTTGCTGGCTTAAAGGGAATGTAAGCATATAAAAGTGGCTCAAGCCACTTGCGTTCAATTTCTAGCCTATCAGATGTCAGTATTTCATGTTGACGTAGATCAGTTACCCAAATATGGTGCGGCACGTGTGATAGCCTATTGTCTTTGTAAGGTTATTTTTAGCAAATGCTTATATATGCTTACATTCCCTTTAAATGTCTACAAAATCATTCATGGTATTCTCTCCCCCAACCACAGCCAACACAGCCCAGCATATCGAACGTCACTGCACTCCTCATAAAGTTTTTTAGAATACGTCACACAGTATGGTTTCAGAAAAAATTCAACCCAACTTTATTCGAGATTCTTGAGGGAATAATAAAATTTGAATCAATTTGACGCATACCATCTGAAAGCACAATCTATCTTCTTTCTGATGGTATTCAGGTTGGGCGTATTGATTGAATTATTTATCACTTAATTGGCAATTTCGTAATTGTGGCCTATTTCAAATGCCAGAAAGTGAAATGACATTTACACAGGCGAAATCATATAATTCTCAATAAATGCATCTTATCTATCGGGATGAATTCGCCTTTTTCCTACCTTCAGGCATCACATCAAGTGCTTCTAGGCCTGAAACGTTGTGAAAAAATCTATTTCGTAATTTTTACAATAAAGAGGGTGATAATTTTGCTCTTAAAGCATGCTGCATTTGAAATTGGTCATATCATATGCCCTAAAATATTGATTGAATAATAAATGATTCAACTAATACATCCAAATTGTATATCATTGGAAAGAGAATATATAGGGATTTCAGGCTGTATACATTACATTTATTCAAACCTTATCATCCGTTTTAAACGTTCAAATATAATTGGGTTGCGTTTTTTCTGAAACACCATGTACAATGCAACGGTGTTAGGACACGAATGTTTTGATTACGTATTTTATTTACCTTATTTTGATTTTTGTCTTTGTTTTCTTCTCTGTTTTCTCTTCAACTGATGTGTGCAACTGAACGGTTTATTAGGCCCAAATGCCTCGTGTTATTTGAATACATCTTCCTTGTATTCCTGTGTCTTAGCACACCTTCGCAGAAGAAAGGTTTCAAACCGCAATGCCATATTAAATACTCATTATTAAAATACTAAGTAAATACTCTAAGTATCTAATATGGCATTGCGGTTTGAAACCTTTCTTCTGCGAAGGCGCACCAAGACACAGGAGTACAAGGAAGATATATTCAAATAGCACGAGACATTTGGGCCTAATAAACCGTTCAGTTGCACACATCAGTTGAAGAGGATACAGAGAAGAAAACAAGACAAATGAACAAGACAAAGATCAAAACAAGGTAAATAAATAAACAATCAAAACATTCGTGTCCTAACACCCTTGGTACAATGCAACGGTCACAGGCAAGCTATGAATGTTACGAAGTGATTTACTTGTCAAGAGAGGACACAGTAACAAAACTTTCGAGGCTGATAAATTGTTGAAAAAATATGTTGCTCTTTCTTATTTTGCGATGGCTAATCAATAATCAATTTCCTTCCACGTTTTCGAGTTTGTTTGTATTTCCTTTTTATCGCGTTCTGAATGAAAATTCTATTTACCGCGGTTTCCGCGTTTTCTGCGTTTTCGACCTGGCCACTTACAGGTCCACCTTTGTGGCATTTTGTTGGAAGAATGATGCATTGAACAGGATTTTGTTAAAGTATGATGACAAATGACCACATAAACTTTAAGTCTCTGGCTTATTCTTGCTTTTTATTCATGTAAATAATTCAATATCTTAGCTGTTGAAGGTGTACATCAGTGATTTCAAGCATAATTGTGACCATGTTGTAACGGATGTTCCTACGACCAATGTTGTTGCTGTTGTTGTCGTTGATTCTGCCACTTGAAAATGTCAGTTCTTGGTATCGGCCAAGACGAGAACAGCATAGGTTCCAAATCTCTAACTCGGCGTAAAAAGGTGGGTGTAAAATTCAATGACCTATTTCTTCTGATTGAATGGCTCGAAAGAAACTTTACATACTTATCTATAATTCTACCGTTGGAATTTTCAGAAATTTTGAATATTTTTTAAAATTACAGCACATCTTACATTTAAGCTTATTTTAGGATGTGACGTCATCAAATTTCTAAATCATAAACCACAATCATTCACAAAATATATTGAGACCAGCAGGTAAAAGCCCAAAAATTTAGTTCTCCCATGTCTTTTCTGCAGAAAACCCACTATTTTTCTTACCGATGTAATATCCCCTCCCCCCTCAGTCAATGTTGTGATTCTAAGCGATGTTTCCCATGAAATTTGACACCCAGTAACCCCTTTGTCACACCAATCAACATTGACTGAGGGGGGAGGGGATGCAGTCTCACAATTTTTGTGAAGGATTGCAGATACGGGACAGACTTTTGCTTGATATCATATTGTAGGCATCCATAAACTATGGTTTTCTTCGAAATCACTTCATGTTGCGTCAAACGGTTTAGAAATTACGATAGTTCTAAGTTTTTTTGGAAAGTTTTGTTGAATTCTTGACAAAGAGGAAAAACATTCTAACTCTGAAAATATTAGAGATTTCAGAAAAGCCCAACGGTAGAATTAGGAGAAATAGCTAAAGTTTCTTTTAAGTCAATCTATTCAAAGAAATAGGTCACTCAATTTTACACCAGCCTTTTTAAAGATTTGGAACCTATGCTGACGAGAACTGCTGAGGGATCCTAGCGATTTTTGTCCTTGACGTAATTTATTGCGATGTGTTTGAAAAAATGATAGATAGATTGTATCTTCATCCCTACATTTGAGCCTTGAAAAGGATGCTTTCATGCTTTTTCCGACATGTTGAAGTTTCATTTTTGCAATAATATTTCAAAAGCTATTCATTTCATTTTAAATGCAAAACGCATCGAGATAATGCCAGAAACCGTTCACCGAGACAAAATTGAAGACCGTAAAACCGTGCAATTTTACGGTAAAAACTGAAAAACCGGCCTGAATAATGGCAAAAACCGTCCACCGAGACATTGTTCAAACCGAAAAACCGTGCAATTTTACGACGAAAACCGGAAAACCGAACCAAAATATGGGTGAAACCGCGTAACCGTAAATCCCAAACACCCCCTCGATACCTATAGTCGGTACTTGATGCAAGCACACAAAAAGAAATTAGATATATCAGTATAACGTAACAAAATTTTAGTGACTTTAGTTTCTAGGTCACTCAGTATCGCAATGTTGTGCCTTTACACGTTTTTTTTATTATAAGAAACTTGGATCAGCACTTAGTACTAAAAGTTTCTTAATTTCGCATGAAAATTTCGGTGTTTTAGTAGTAAAAGTTTCTTAATTAGTGTCCTATTTTTTGGGCCTAAAATTGCGGTATTGTTCGAAGTTGAGCCTTCTTCTCGACAAAGGGCTTCCATTTTGCATTGACATCGTCATCAAGAAGAAGCTATGCACATCAAGGCAAAAATTTACCAATTTTGCAGTTAAAAGTCAAGAAGAAACAAAGGCACCTTTGTTAGAGGGACATAGAATATGAGAGACATACAGATATTACGTTTTAGAGTTTCCTAACTGTTCTTGAGCGTAGTACTAGAGTTTCTTAAATTTTTGGTCATCGTAGTACTAGTTTCTTATATAAAAAAAACGTGTAGATTTTTCCCTGAATTGATAGAATTTAACTAAAATTTCTGCTGCAAAAATTTTTGTTGATCCACTCCGATCTATATTCGAAGACTTTTGTAAAATTTTACGTTACCCCCTTCTAGACTTCTGGAAGAAAACTTTGACAGTTGTTTACTTTCATCAAGCAAAGTAATAACCAGCTTTTGATAAAGCTCAAGGGCTTTACCTTGGCTTCCTTTGACATTACAAGTGAATATCCGACATAGGAACCGAGAAAATAGGCTAACATACTACACCAACATACAAATGTATTACGACAATAGCGAAAGCATCTTGTTTTAGCATGGACAAACAGACGAAACGGTTCTCAATGAGATAAGCAAATATTTACGCCTTTTTTGCTGCCAAAGTTCTTCCCGAAACTCAAAATCAGCTGCCTGTTACCGAATTATTATTGAAGAGCAGAACACTTTGTTTGTATACGCTGTCGATTCTAATGAATGGCTATTATGAAACAAACTAATAGAAAGAAAATTAGCGAGGTTTTTATTTCGCTATTTGCTAAAATATTCATTTTATGAAATAGTTTCTTCATTGTGTTTTTCATTGAAGATGTATTACACGTATTCTAGAGTGTGACATACTGGCGTTAATGTCTGGGAGCAAAATGATCCTATAAATCCTTTTGTTTTACTTTGATTTCACATTCTTGAGAACGTAGTCAGATGAGTTTCGAAACATATCAATGCTCGCACAATCTTTGCCATTTATATTATGGTAAATGTAATGGAGCACAGCCTTGCCATGACATTCTGCCGAGCTTAGCATATCTGCTGAGTCTGTCTTGAAACTACTGGCAAACGAAGTTGTAAATATCCTTACCTCCAGACTTACATGGCCTTTGCGTCTAACAGAAACTATTCTTGCAGCAAAGTTCCACAAGGATCTGTTTCAAGACTGTAGCTATTCATCATTTTCATTAATAGACAACAATATCTTGTAGGCAATGGAGGTTTCAGAAATATGCACTTTTTGCAGACGATGACAAAATTGTTGTCTCAAATTAGGGAGAGTGCCAAATTTACAGTTAAGCCCGAAATTATTCATACCTATGCCAAATTTGGAGTATTTTCAATCGATACATTTGCTAACCAATTCACAAGATATTTCATTCCTTAAAATGTCTCTTGTAGCACTTGTTTCAGCCTTTTATCACATTCTTACGAAACTTCAGCCACAGTAAAATTGGTCCTCAAATAGAGCGATGCAAAATACTCAGAATTTGGCATAGGTATGAATAGTTTCGGGCTTAACTGTATCTTTGGCCTGTGGAGAAGAGATATGCTTGCAAAAAATCTGCTCGCCCCGTATGAGAACATTGCAAAAAACCGACTGCCCCGTCACCCATTCCTTAAAAAATGTATCTGCCCCGTATTCATGAATAACAAAAGTTGTATAGTACCACCGATGAATTAGCCATAACTGAATCCATTCCTGTCCTTGCGAGTCTCTGCCAACGAAATAATTGATTTTGCAGACGATGGAAGAGAAATGACTGATGAATCGTTCTTGCAAACAACTGACAAGAAAATGTTGTATCATTTTATATACATCCTTCTGAACATTTCTCATCTTGCATGATTTACAATTTTTCCTGAAAATGAGCAATCTTATATTTCAAACTTCATCTTGAGCTTATGAAATGCTACTGCCCTGTGTATATTTTGCTTTATTATGGGTATTGACCCAGTTCTGTAAAAGCTTAAAAAATGTACCGGATGAGTCCATAAAAAGAATATCACCTTTCCCTGAATATCATGATTTTATGATGATGATGATATTGGGAAACATAACATTTAACAGCAGACATGTTCAAATGGGCTTCAACATTTACCTGACGGAAATCGGGTACTCAATTCTGAAGTTATGAGGGATTTTCTCCAGAAAACCCTTTCGAGAAATCTTCAAAACAGGCTCAAAACAACGACCAACATTTCCTGAGCTTTCTACCTTATCTCAATCAATTCAACAAATTCTAACATGTTTTATCCTCTTGGGAAGATGAGATCGTCCGGAATAATGTTGTTTTGGCCAGGACCGTCGAGAGAGGGGGTTGGAGGGGGTAAAAGGTCCGGGGCCCGGGCCTCGAAGGGGCCCGTAAAAATATCGTTCGACAAAAAAATTAGTTATTGCTGTAAAATCTCCTTACAGCAACTTTTATGGCAATCTAGCTACCTGCCTTAAAACATAGACATAAGAAAATAGTTTTCTTATGTGGCTAAGTTTAAAAGTTTTTGTGTCCGTACCTTACGAGGTGACTTCGGCAAAGTCACCTCGTAAAGAGCGAATCTTTTCATTGTTTACCGTAAATACCGCTTCCTTGATAACTTTTTCATGGAATATATATATATATATTTTTTTTTTATATTCAATATAAAATTTTACAAGAACGAACTACTTAAGACACTACGTACAAGCTACTTTACTAAACTACGAGGACTATACCACGGAGTGCAAGAGACCGTGACAACTCCGCAGCCATTAACATAGAGAACATGTAACTAAACTAGAATTAAATATACGGCTACGAAAAATACACATAAACGATTTTTACTGATAATTACTAAGGTTCGTTTCACTTTGCATGTCGGGCTAACTTTGGGCAAGCAGGTCTTTTCACAAAATGGGTGAAATTGGAGATTCGATATCAGATTTGGATGGATTTGTGCCCAATGAGCCTAACATCCAATTTGAAACAAACTTACAAGCAAAAGAAATAGAGGTAAGGGGACTTGGTGATTATTAAGTGTAAAACAAAGGTTTAGAATTTCCTTAGTCAAACCGACCAGTTTGGTGAATGAAATTTAGAGTCAGTTCGAGAACATGTTTATTTACGTCACTAGAAAGGTCTTTATCACCATACAATAAAAGTTGTACCAGAACGTTGTTCGAGAGGGTGTTGATTTGAACAAATGGTTGTAATACTACTGAAAGGCCAGCGAGAAGATCTCGTCGTTGGATGCTAAATGAAGGACAAAGCAGCAAAAAGTGCTCCGTATCCTCAATACCGTCATTTGTAGGGCACATTGGGTTTATGGTGTCCTTAAAGTTGTGCTTAAATTTGTGAAAATTTAATTTACTGAGACCGACTCTTATTTGGGAAAGATACGATAAACCTAATGGGTCATGAATCCCAAAGACAGGTTTTGCAGGGGGACGAATTATTGATAAAAGCTTTGACTTAAAGGCAGCAATGGACGGTGTAATCCTAATCTCAGGATCGAGTTTATTCCATTCAGTTATGCAGTTAGGATAGAAACTAGATTGATATTTTTCTGTTCTTTTCTTTTCGTAAAGAGCGAATCTTTTCATTGTTTACCGTAAATACCGCTTCCTTGATAACTTTTTCATGGAATATATGGAATATAACAGTTTTTTCTAAAGTAGCTTTCTTAAAAAGGGCGTTTCCCTCATTCTCCGAGAGTCTGAAGGGCGTGGTCCCAGAAAATTTTCTTTGGGGCTTCGCCCCCAAGCCCCCCTAAGGCCCGATCCTAAGAATCCGAACCTAAGAACAAAGAGCTGGCTCTCGACGGCCCTGGTTTTGGCCCCAGGGATGACACTTTCATCTCCCAAAGGGATAAAACGTGCCATTGCATGTACAAGTCATTGCTATAAGGCATAGACATACGAGAAATTTGGTCGTGATTTTATGCAGTTTTTAGAGGATTTGAAGGGGCTTCCTCGAGAAAATCTCTTATAATTTCAGAATGGAGTTGCCGATTTCAGGCGGGTAAAATTTAGAATATATTTAAACATGTTCACTATTGAATGACATATTTGTCAGCATTATTGTCATGATATCGAGGGATCTATGGTCTTTCAAACAGGGATTCTTTTTGACTCACCCGGTAGTTACCCTATTACGTTTTGCACCGGCCATGTTATAAAATAAACTTTGCACTGTCTCTCATGTCACGTGAAAGCATCCGCAAATGAAAATGATTGAAGTTATTTGCATGAGCGTTATCGCAATCTCACACGTGACATCTTAAATTGGAACAGACTTTTATACTATTTCTTGCAATCTTTCTTCATACATTGCTTTTTTCAGGGGGACATTTTGACATGGTCATCAACGACTTGGCAATTTGAAAATTGATGTTTCCGGATGTTTCCACAAAGAATCGCTTTTTTCGTGTTTTGAATATTCAAATAAATAATCAAGATTTCGAAAATCATTGCTGGCTTTATCATTTGCTGACGAGACTGGTTGTAAAAAGAGACATTTAGGGCAATGACATTCAACTGTCAGACTGTTCCTCGTGCCTTTTAGGCCTTCTCTTCTAATAAGATAATGTGACATGGGACCTTAAATTTTCAAGGCGCACAAGCAAGGCACGGGCAGCCCGGGGGGGGGGGTACTTGACTTTCAATTGTAGGGGGGTGTGCACTCCGAGAAAAACATTTTCACCCGGCTTTAGAAATTTTCCCTCGAAATGATAGCTGGCTTTAGAAAAAAATCGGCGAAAAGCAAACCCCGAAAAGCAAAAATTCATCAAAAAACAATGAAATTACACTGTTGGCAACCGGCTTTAGAAAAATTGCCTTCTTTTGATACCCAGCGTTAGAAAAAGAGGCGAAAACGATACCCGGAAAGGAATGCACACCCCGTCAGCAAAATATACTAAGTAACCCCCCCCCCCC
>REGL01000221.1:48267-68152 GCA_004194395.1 Aurelia aurita complex sp. Pacific | reverse complement strand
AAGAAGTCAAAGAGCACAGGGAAACAAGAGACTCATCGTCATAAGTCTAGTAGTAAACCTATATTCTTTGAGGAATGAAACGCATTCAGCTTTCTCGATGTAGGATCTATGGTTCGAATTAGCAACAATCAAAGTGGCAGATGCTAAATGCTTTGTTGTACCGCCTCTTGTCACGTTGTAAGTCCTTAAACAAAGTTGTCTGCTATTAATAACACTATTGCAAAGCACAATCTCACCTAATGTACTTTCGCAAAGAAGTTCCAAAACTAAAAACGACCAAACCTGAAGGCCTATGAACGATAAAGACACAAGATAATTTAAAAGATAGCATGTAGCCTGGAGCTTATAAAACTAAACGTTTCAGGTTTAACCTTGTTGCCTTTGACTACTAATGAAGAGTTAAGCCCGAAACTTATACTATTTTCAAAATCATATTGTTTGTTTATTGCTTAATACAGGCACCACATGTACAAACAAATAACTTATGGACGATTTAGTGTCGGAACGAAATTTGTAGATTTTGTCACTACGCGTAAACACAACCCCTACGTATTTTGTAAAAGAATCCATTGATCCAATTCAACCTATTTGTCCAGTTGAATCTACTGAACTGTATGTATGCTAGAACTGCTTTAAGAATTGTGAACAGACGTTCTCAGTTGTCTTCTATAAGTCTTCCAAGTCCACGTTAAACATGTAGCAGGGTTACAGTGAACCATGACGCGCATTTCTCGTATGCCAAAAGGTACGAGTTCCACGGAGCTGCTACTCTTCTATACTTTGAGACGTGGGAAGGCCATAGATTTGGTACGATTCTCCATCGGGCGTGTATCTATCAGCCGGTCTTTTGCATCCGATTGAACCGAGATTAAATCAACAGTCCGGTGAGATATTCACAAATCTAGTCAGAGAAATGCTCAGAGAAATTCTCAGAGAAATCAGATAGGTCTTCGTCCTCGCAGAATTGTAAACTTTCGTTCGCAAAGTCAACGGCGTCATCCCAAAAGTCATTGGAAGGTACTGGAGATAATGGCTCTACTTTGACGCCTTGATCAAAAGCAGAAACCATCATATTATGGATAGGCATACTAATACCACGAACAGTTAGATCAGGCTGTTGGTCCGTGAATTCCACCGGACCCGACATGTCATCCGCAGACGGCGGAGGACTCAAATAATATGGGCTACTCAGTTCATAACCAGCCAATGCACCAAAAGCCGGACTGTTCATGCAGAATGAAAATTTTCTAGCGTCCATTAAGTCTTGCGTAACACCTCTCATACTCTCACTCAATGCTTCACCTGTTATCCCTGTGTTCCAGCAGAAATCGCCAGTAAGAGCTTGCTCGATCAACTCAAGTGTGGCGTCATCGCATAGCTCCGTTTCGAGCTTTAGAGTCTCGCTTTCAAGGTCCAGTGATGGTGTTATCTCCTTTATTCGTTGGCCGTAGTTATGATCTACGTGTATCAAATTGTCCACATCTTCATCCTCCTCAGAGTCATGTATACTCCCCGTTGAGCTCACAGATCCTCCGAAATTCCGTTGCCTCATGGCATCTGGGAACTGCATTCTTTCCAAAGGCTTGTGCATCATTCGTGCCCTTTTTGCTTGGATGGTGTTGTTGTTCTGCTCTTGTATGCGCCTCTTTTTGAGTTGGCTTTCAAGCAGTTTATCTGCGTACTCCGGAACGAGACTCCAGTAGCCTCCTTTTCCTGGCTCACCTTTTTTACGTGGGACTTTGACGAAGCATTTGTTCAAAGATAAGTTGTGACGTATAGAATTCTGAAAAAAGAAGAAACCGTCGATTAAAGAGATATTCTTCAAAAACAAAAACCACAGGCAAAGATATTTTCACCCTCAAATGATTCACAAAAATCATGCTATAGGAATTACAGCTGGGCCAAAAACTCTTACAAGAAAGGTCGACTGTGATCTGCGAGTATCAAATTCGGCTAAATGTATAGATGTTTCAACGCTTGTAGTTCCCAAACCATAAATCAGATTCCTATAACTGATAAAGCTTGTGTGGCTAACACATCAAGATAGGCAAGAAACTTTAGTTTGCCGAAATCACTCAGATCGTTCATATACTACAAGCAATTCAACCAGCTGAGTCAAGAAAAAGTTTACACGTTTGGTGGGCTGTGGAATAAAAAGTACGTGGCCGATATTCAACACTAAGATGTTAATTTATCAAACATACGTTAACTTAGATGAGAAAATTTGTTTGTTTGTATGGGAATCGAGAACTCCACCTTCCATTCTGATCCATGATTTACGTGCTATTGAAATCAAAATTCCATTTCTGAAACTGACTGTAGAATTGAATTTAAATTTCAATGCCACATAAATCATGGGCCAGAATGGACTGTGGAATTCTCGATTCCTATAAAAACCCCTTACAGGCATTTTTCTAATTTTTGGGTCTTAAAGATGAATGATTTTACCAAACAAAATTTTCGTATCTAAGTTAACCTTTGAGTGATAGATTGAAATTTTACTTTTGAATATCGGGCACATACTTTTTATTCCACAGCCCATTAAACCTTGATTAAATTTGCTAGCAATTCGTCCCACAGCTGTCATAATAAAATTGTGTTGGTCTAGCTTGTCGCTGAAACATTTCTTGGGCACAGCGAGAGGCTGCTACATAAGCGTATCCACTTGGGACTGTAATTCAAGCTTGTATAGTATATTTACTACTACCATCTTGAGCAAAGTTGATCAAGAATTTTAGGCTTGCGTTGAAGAATTTTGAGAAGAAGCATCTATATAACATCGCTAGTACTTTGAGAACCATACGACCGATTTTCACAAAATAAATTTTCTTATCTCAGTTGATATGTTAAATACACAAATATTATCAGTCTTTAGGAATCTGGTAACGTGTCTGGTAAATGGTTTGAGAGCTACAGGCTTGCAAATTTTCTTATCTAAGTTTTCATGTAAGCTACACAGATATTATCAGTTTACAAGAATCTGGTAACGTGTCTGGTAAATGGTTTGAGAGCTACAGGCTTGCAAATTTCCTTATCTACGTTGTTGTTTGAGCTACACAGATATTATCAGTTCACGAGAATCTGGTAACGTGTCTGGTAAATGATTTGAGAGCTACAGGCTTGCAAATTTTCTTATCTAAGTTGTTGTGTAAGCTACACAGATATTATCAGTTTATAAGAATCTGGTAACATGTCTGGTAAATGATTTGAGAGCTACAGGCTTGCAAATTTTCTTATCTGAGTTGTTGTGCTAGCTACATAGATATCACCAGTTTACAAGAATCTGGTAACGTTTCTGGTAAATGATTTGAGACTTACAAACATCTTTGAGACTTTCAAACATCTACATATTTTAGACTCACCCAGTATAGGTGAGTAAGCCAGAAATAGGTAAGAGGGATAGCAACCACAACGCAATACAGAAAATATGCAGGGGCTTGAAAATGAATCTTGGGTATACGTACATATGAGACTACTGACTAAACATAAGATATAAACATTAAAAACGGTGTTTTAAGAAATAAAGGGCTCCTGAAAGCTCTGCTGGAGATTTGGTAGAAAATCAAGAACGCTCTTTGAGAATAAAGATAGGGAGATGTTCTGTTTTAGAATCTAAGAGCTTCTATCCAAGTCGCAGGTTAAGAACGACAATCCAAAGTTTGGAGGGCATTCAGTATCCACCATTTCTATCAGGGTAAAAATCTGTGCCTGAATGTTCAAATTGATTTGAGTTTAATGAGAAAACAAATTGGTTTCGAAAAGGGCACCCTGGGTTTGTTTTGAACGTTAGCAACTGGTTATTTTGCGTGGAGTAGAAGACCACGCTGTGAGCAAAACGAAAACCTTGCCACAAAGGAGTATAACTATGGAAGAAAATACCTAACTTTCTATTCCTCAATCGGACTACCCAGCTACCTTTGATTGCGTATCTCTATTTGTAGTGTTAAGCACACCGCAGTGACCTTGAATGAGCGAAAATTATCCACGGGAACTGTTTTTACAGCGAAAGAATATGAGACATATATAGCGAGATTTGCGATGAATTGGTTATTTAAGTCGAAACCATACTTGAATTTGTGATTCAGCATTCATCAAAATCTGTTTATTAAGGCAAATTTCCAAGGCTTTTCATATCAGGCCTCAATAATGATAAAATAAAAGATTGAAAATGAGGTTAGGTTAAGACGGTTAACCCGAATGTTTAGATTTACATCTTTTATTAGTTGAAACGTAGGCGTCCACGAAGTTGTTTCTTTTCATGTTTAAAATGTTTCTATTTTAATTTGATAATGTTTAAAGAAATAACAGAGTTGTATTTCGTATGAAATCTTTAAAATACTTTCGAAAACAGTTTCTTTTTCTTTAATGGAACAAATTGAGTTTGTGATAGGCGTGGGAAGAAACAAGGGCACCTCACAACAATGGTTCAATGGATATTTCTCATTCATAATGAACACATCATATTTGATTAAATATAAAATTGACTTTCACTCCACTTTATAACCAATGCCAACGTTCAGTCTTCGCATCAGCTATATTTTTCATCACTTTTCAGCATTTACAAGTTCAACAACAACCGAATCTAAACTACGGTGGACACTTCCATTTTCTGGGAAATAAATTCAGAACGCTAAATGCGGCGCATATTTGTATGTTTTTATATGGTATCACTCTTTTTTCAGTAATTCATTTCAAGTGGGCTAAAAGTATTTCTAGCTATCAAAGCTAATTTAGGCCCACTATGCATGCGGCATCCAGGCATGGGACCCCTAGTTTAACGCCCCCTCCGAAGGATGGGGAAGGACACAACGACGGACCCCTGTGTTCCTCTGAAACAAAATTTGCTCGGAAGATGGTACCCGGAATGCCAAACCCGAAGATGGTAGCCTGGTTGAAATTTTGGTAACACTGAAGCAATCATTGAGGAAAGTGATTTGTTTTCTGCAACCCATCTCACCATCGCATGAATAGTAATTGGAAGGTTATCGGGTCGATCCACATTTCAGGTGAAAAGAAGAGGAAAAGATGCTTGAGATCTTAGCGAGGGAAATTGTTAGAGAAGAAATAAAGAAGAAATGAGAAGAAAAAAGAAAGACACAGGAAGGGCGATATGCGCACAGATAAGATTGGATTTGTAGAAATGAACAGAATTAGTATTTCAGTAAGGGAACTACTCCATCGCTAACGAAATCCTTGTTGAACAAATCGAAAAGCACTGATATCGTACGATTTTCCATGAGCATATCTTGGGAGCAGCGACAAACGTTCCAAGGATCATGTCGTAAGACTGGTTTTGTGTCATCAACAAATTGGATTTACACAATAATCCACATATCATAGTTTAGAAGGCAAGATCGTAATAAAAGTGCGTAGAACAGGCTCGAGAACAGGATTACATGAGCATTAAGCATCAGGTTACGCAATAAGCCTTTTGGCCTTTCACAATTTAGTAAAGGCATTAAAAGCAGAGTCATTATGACTAAATGCAAGTTAGAATCATCTTCATGGGACGTCAAGAACCTCCCGTCGTTCCTCAGTTCATCTGCTGTGGTAGTGATACAGCAATAGAAGGAAGATCAATTGCTCCAGGGGGTGCAGCTATGCATATAGCGTAATCTCGGATAAACTACGTCTGAGGTAAAGTTAGGCCAATTAGCAGAAGTATCCCGTATGGGTATTAGCCGCATTAATGGTTTACATACCTTACTTGCGTACGAATAAAATGAAAATGAAGCGTGCAGAAGGCTGCACGAGGTATTATCTGCATTTTTGGCTTACAGTATTTTACGTGCAAACCAAAGGCAACTGCAGCAGAGGAGAGAAGTCTTTCAGCTATTGTAGTATAGCGCACCATCTGGTCTACAGATACGCATAAGGGAGCAGTCATAAATAATTGCAGGGACCGGGGCGGAAGCAAATGAGGAGGGGTCTGAAAACTGTTAGGGTAAATTTATTGGGGTCTGAGAATTTTAGAGAAATTTATGCTGGGGTCTGAAAATAAATGTGCCAAATTTTTGAATATTTTTGAAAAAAAATCAATTTTGTAGATTTTAGCTTAACTATTTATCAGTTTTCTCAAAAAGTCAGACATCAAATGTTTTTTGTCTGTTAAGTTCTTTCTTCTTTTCTTCAGTGGAATTCTTCTTTGTTTGGTTTTATGCTTTTGTGACAGTCTGGTTCTTTTGAAATAGTATTGTGCTGGCTGGGGTCTGAAATTTTTTGGTGAAAATTAGATGGGGTCTGAGATTTTTCATGGCTAGAATGCAGGGGTCTAGAATTTTTTGGGCAGATTTTCAAAATGCTTCCACCCCCTCCCTGTCATTAATAATGACAGCTCCCTAATCGTGGAGTCCCATCCTACAATGCTTCACTCAGCTGTGAATGATTTCAGCTGCTGGTCTAAATGCTACAACAGAGGAACCAAAAATAGAGGGATGGGATAGAACTACGGTGACCTGAAAATTGCACTTGTGTGTACAAAAAACCCTTGAAATTATGGTATACTTTGCAGTAAAACAAGCAGAGTTAAAAGTCAAAAGACCCAAAAGAAAAACAGTTCTCCGTACTGTATATATCTATAGCACTTTAGTACATAGCATAGACCTGCATAGCGTACCCGGAAGAAAAGAAGATTGATGCAGTATGCGAACTGATGATGCTGATGATGAGAGAGACTCGACCTTGTAACGTCTCATCTACCTCGGCACCGGCGACCATGTGTGTGTTCTTTGGAAAAACAGACGAAGCATTGTGAACTGTAGATTTTGTGTTCGTTGTTGTTGTTGTTTGCGTATTTTGATTCGAAAAACAACCTTTTGACGTACGCTTGCCACAGGCCACAGGCCACAGATGCATACTTGCACTGGCAAGTGAGAACAGTCACGTCTGTCAATGACATTGGTATGCCTCTGGGCATAATCCGGGCATTTCATAGACTGCCACACGAATGCAGAACTCTCTCAATCTATTGTACCATTTAATTGAGTATAAACCAGACTTCTTTACCGTAAGGTTGTTAGGGCCTTGTGTATCTAAAAACAACTTTACCGCACACGAACATTAACTAGCAAAGCATTGAATAACTCAATAAAAACATTTGGCTAGAAGAGCAATCAGTTTTTCTTGTAGATCCATACCGAACCACAATCGGATAAGANGTCAATGACATTGGTATGCCTCTGGGCATAATCCGGGCATTTCATAGACTGCCACACGAATGCAGAACTCTCTCAATCTATTGTACCATTTAATTGAGTATAAACCAGACTTCTTTACCGTAAGGTTGTTAGGGCCTTGTGTATCTAAAAACAACTTTACCGCACACGAACATTAACTAGCAAAGCATTGAATAACTCAATAAAAACATTTGGCTAGAAGAGCAATCAGTTTTTCTTGTAGATCCATACCGAACCACAATCGGATAAGATACTGTATTTAGCAATTATAACAAACTAATCAGCTTAATAAAAAATTCTATTGAGGGTGAGTAAAGACGATTACTGTGGAGAAAAAAGGAAGTTTATTTTGAAAACGGAATGTTTATTTTAGAAGGAAGTATTGATTTTTAGAAAACTGACTGCTACAGATGTTTACAACAATAACTGAAAAAGATGCCAAATCTTTGAATAAACAAGAAAAGATCTGCATTTGACTCAATCTTGCAGTATGAAAAGAACCCTTGAAGTGAGTCACGGACTTCAAAATTCTCAGAGTTATCCTAACGTTTTCTTTTTGGTGAATTGAACTTATTAGGTATCTAATCATTGGCCTCTGCTTTTGTCACCATTCTAAATTGCTTCTGTTTCTGAAGAGCTTTCTTTTGAAATGCAACAAATATCCAGCATAAAATATTTTGCAAAAGTAATACAGAATTCCGCTCGATAGCTGCATTTGGGTAGATTGACCGGTCACCGGTTTGATTGATTGATTGCTTGGTTGATTGGTTGATTGATTGAAACAACAGAGCTACAGGTACAGCCCTGGAGCCATTCATCAAAATTTAATCAATCTTATGAACAATTGCAACCTCAATTTGTATACTCGCTTTAAAAAAAGAAGAGGGCAAAATCAGGTCAAGATTTTTAAGCATAGGAAGATCTCTGAGTGAGTTTGAAGAAAATACAGTTAGAGAAATTTGAGTCTGGTTGTCGAAAGATAGACATACGAGAGAGGAATGAACTTGTAAATGAATTTAATCGAATAAGGTCACACTTCTAAAGTAAGGACAACCTGGAATACCAAGAATAGTATTAATAAGGCCTTCGAAATTTTTTCTGACCTCTATTACCAATGGTTTGATAGAATGGCGTAGTGGCTTCTAACACACAGTGAACATTCACATTAATGGCAGACACATTCGGGTCACGTGATTGAATTTCAACGTATTTTCCCGCTCCTTTTTGCTTATGTTTGTAATGGGCCTAACCACCTAGCAAAAATTATGATTAGTGCAGAAAACTGTTTGCTATGTGGCTCAGCTGTATGGTAGATAATTTGAATAAAGTTTCTATAATGGCTTTTGGTTTCATTGAATTTCCACATCTTTGAGACCGTCTTAACAGCACTTCTGTCTTGCCAGACCTCTCTGCCAAAGAGTCTAACTTCTCTCTTAATGACAGGCCCACTTGCTCTTGCTAGGGGAGAGACCAGATATGACTTCAAAATGCAACAGGACAGATCTTGACGATATCTCCAGCGACGATCTAACAGCCTGTTGGGGGTTCATCAATATTTCAAATCAAATCAGTTTCTGCTGGACCATAAATCATTCGAAAAGCGCATTTATTGCAGATTATGATGACGGAAATGAAAGAAATCTCCAAATGACCAAGAATTGATGGAAAAGAGGGAACGAAGATTTGACACAGGAGGGAGCCTGTAATCCAAACTACAAATTTCAAATTTCCACGAAAAGAAAGAGCTAAGAAGTTCTTTAGGACATGTGACAAGAGCTGGCTTTCATGAAAATATTCACTTTCTAAAGCCTGGTCTTCTTCAAATCTGCTGAATAATCTCTAAGAGCCACTTTCCTCCGCAGAGGCTCGTAGAGGAAGAGAAGCAAGGCGAAAAAGAACGGGAGATACGCTTTTCATTTTCTCTCCTCCATGGCCAAAAGAAAAGCTCTTCAGAGCGGAATTCTCAGAGCAATGCAGTGTTATTATCAGGCTTCTTGATGCTCACAGTAATGAAACTGCACTCCCAAAGATCAACATTTTCGTTCACAATCCTTCAACTGGTTACAAATGATAAAAGCTACATTTCAATGTGTTTCGCAAAGTGCCCAGAGCAACGCAATATTTATCTGAAGCTTCTGGAGACTTTCTACAATGAAATTGTATTCCCAAAGATCAATATTTTCATTCACAATCCTTTCCTGAAAGAAAAATGTGACGACCTAGCCATTGTAAAAACGCCACTAACAACTGATTACAAACGATGAAAAGCTACATTTGAATGTGTTTCATAATTGAAATAGAACACGCTTGGCACACTCATGCACAGTGCTTATGTTGACCTGTACGATTAACCTTAAATGGTGGGAAATCCATGTCTGAATCCTAAATCCACGTCTGTGGACGATGAAAGATGACATAATGTTTAATCACATGGCCTAGATAACATACATTCTATTTTGAACCGTGATTTCCTCCTTATTGAAGTTCAGTTTAAAATATCATGCAAATAGAGGTCTTGTGACACATGTCGTTCCCAGACTTCTTGGTATCACTTTTCAAACTTTCAGAACTTTGAGTCTACTTTTAAGAGCATCTGTCTAGATAACATGAATTCTATTTTGAACCGTCACTTCATGCAAATAGCGGGTTGAAGATGTCTCATGATTCATATCGTTCCCAGACCTCTTCGTCTCATTTTTGGAATTCGAAGTCTATTTTGCCGAGAATCCAGATATCATACATTCTATTTTGAACGGTGATTTCTTTATTATTGAAGTTCAATATAAATTATCACGCAAATGTTGATAACATTTTCTATGGTTGAGTATTTCAACCTTGAAGTATTTCTTCTATCAACGACTTGTTTCATGAATCTGACAAGAACGTTTGTCGTTTTCGATAACTTTCTGGAGTTGATATTTGATATTTTGATCAGCAATGCGTAAGATTATTCTTGCATAGCTGAAATCACGACTGAAATGGTTTCACTTTGCGCGATTGTATTGTATTCATAAAAATTGTAATTCTAATGCCATTTCTTGGTTATTGAAACTTTGCAGTGACGAGACAAGCGAGAACTCCCAAGGATTCGATTTGTTGGCATAATTGAAACTCACGGACATTACCAAGGGTGGGCATGTACTGTAATTTTTATGGTCCTATGTATGTCCACGATAAAAAATTAATCTACCCAGTTTCTGGAGAATTAATTTGATCTACTGTCCACCAAAGACTGGTTTTGGGGACAGACATTTGTAATGGAAACTTTTGCTAAATCTACTTGTGTCCAGCTCCTTTTAAGTCAAAGTTTGTATCAAACACCCATTTNAATGCGTAAGATTATTCTTGCATAGCTGAAATCACGACTGAAATGGTTTCACTTTGCGCGATTGTATTGTATTCATAAAAATTGTTATTCTAATGCCATTTCTTGGTTATTGAGTGACGAGACAAGCGAGAACTCTCAAGGATTCGATTTGTTGGCATAATTGAAACTCACGGACCTTACATAAACATCAAATCCCGCACAAAAAATGATTATGATTTGTGGCTTCTTCGATCGTTTCTTGCCTTTGAAAGCCTGAATAATGATGATAATGATATTACAAATTTCTTCAAATACTTCTTTCGAGAAAAGGTCTACTCACAATTTGGAAATCATTCAAAATTATTAAAATCCACAATTTTTATGGCGGGCTCAAATCAAAGCCAAAAGAATCAACCGCAAAAAAAGGATTGATTGAGGATTTCAAATGACCATACATTTACTCGAATTGATTTAAGTCGGGTTGACGATATGGAGTTCATTATTACGTTTCTTCGTAGCTTTTATGTTGAATTATTTATATCAAGTAATTACGTGTGGGTTGATTTACTAGTCCAGCCCAAAACGTAAGGATGCAATGCCCGCCAAAAGTGAGCAAAACCACGGCTTGCTAATTAAAATTAATTTTGCCATGGTTTTCAAGACACATAAGATGACCAAACATAATTTACACTTTGCCAATATTTTGTGATCATAGGATTTCGTATTTCTATAAAAATGAAGCTGATACCTGCTACATAAGATTTTCTTTCACTTAGATTAATCTCAAATTTATCATACAGAGCGAAAGTATAATCACACGTAGCATTGCGCAACTGAATGAAAGGATATTCTCCGACGTGTTGGCAGCCACCGACAAATTAGGTGTTAAAACTGGTGGTAGATGTAAAAGGAACAGTAACAGACAGCAAATGTCCGCTTACAATTTAGTCGTCTGATATTACCTGTACATGCACGGGCAATAATGCACTGCTGATGGATGTGGTTATAACTATAGTCACAGTTATCGCAATAATAACACCAACAACAACAACAACAACATCATCAACAACAACAACACCTTTTACGACTATACGTAATCAATCTAAGTCACAAAAATCTATATGCAGATTGCTCACACTCTGGGTGCGAAATGAATCATATAAGGGTGGTATTAAAACGGAGGAAAGCCCTAAAAGGTACAATGCTTGCCAAAAGTCTTAGAGCACCTTTGCTATTTTTGCATTTTTTTGCGATTTCCCCCTCTCCCTCTCAGAACAATGCTGTTCTGTGATGATAAATGGGAATGGCAGGACGATTTGCGACTCTGATGGAATGCTGGGACAATAACCTTGCAAATCAACATTGTTTTGGGGGTGAGGGGGTGCTTAAACCTAATCGCTATGGTTAGAACTGTGGATTGTCAAGAAATGGCCTAAGTGTTCCAAGGACTTTTGGCAGGCATTGTAGCAGACATTTCGAAGTCTAGACTTACTTCAAAAGCTGCTAAATAACAATCCTTCGTAAATTGAATTGATATCGTTGTTGTACATGTTATAGATCGTACATTCAAGTTAGTAGTGGCAGTGTGAATTCGTGACTTATACAACAACAACAACAACATCATCAACAACAACAGCAACAACAACGTGAACATTTGATTACTTTCTTATGCTGTGCTTTTGTTACATACTGTTTGCCAAATAGGATGTCTGCTACATTTAGTTCCTGCCAGGTGATCGGTGAAATGGGCCTAGGCAGTGCCATCTTTCACTGTTTCATCACGAGCCCCTTGCGATGACAACAAGAACAATTCAATTCAATGAGATGAGCGTAAGTTGAGGGGGTTGAGGGTCCTTATGGAATGAGGCTATGAGTCCCTGCTGAACATGGAATACCGCAGGGATGCAAGGGACTTACGTAATCNTCTGGACAAACCGTGTAAGTGGTTCCACCTCTGTCCTCTTTCAGGCATAAAAAACCGCATATCAACACTATTTCAAAATGCGGCGTTTTTATTCGGGATTTGTCCAGAATTGCTTGAGAGATACCGTTATTCTCAATGAAGTGGGAGAGGATCAGCAATTTCCAGGTTCAGGCATTAAAATAAACCCACTTTTGGGGACAGAGATCACAAAATATAGATAGTCCACACTTGCAATGTAAAATAAACTACTTTTAAATTCCTATAAAAAAAACCTGGTTTTGAGGACAAACATTGTCGAATTACGGACAAAATAAACCGATTTCTTGGACAAACATAGGACCACTGTCTCCATACCTACATGCCCACCCTTGCATTACATAAACATCAAATCCCGCACAAAAAATGATTTGTGGCTTCTTCGATCGTTTCTTGCCTTTGAAAGCCTGAATAATGATGATAATGATATTACAAATTTCTTCAAATACTTCTTTCGAGAAAAGGTCTACTCACAATTTGGAAATCATTCAAAATTATTAAAATCCACAATTTTTGTGGTGGGCTCAAATCAAAGCCAAAAGAATCAACCGCAAAAAAAGGATTGATTGAGGATTTCAAATGACCATACATTTACTCGAATTGATTTAGGTCGGATTGACGGTATGGAGTTCATTATTACGTTTCTTCGTAGCTTTTATGTTGAATTATTTATATCAAGTAATTACGTGTGGGTTGATTTACTAGTCCAGCCCAAAACGTAAGGATGCAATGCCCGCCAAAAGTGAGCAAAACCACGGCTTGCTAATTAAAATTAATTTTGCCATGGTTTTCAAGACACATAAGATGACCAAACATAATTTACACTTTGCCAATATTTTGTGATCATAGGATTTCGTATTTCTATAAAAATGAAGCGGATACCTGCCACATAAGATTTTCTTTCACTTAGATTAATCTCAAATTTATCATACAGAGCGAAAGTATAATCACACGTAGCATTGCGCAACTGAATGAAAGGATATTCTCCGACGTGTTGGCAGCCACCGACAAATTAGGTGTTAAAACTGGTGGTAGATGAAAAAGGAAAAGTAACAGACAGAAAATGTCCGCTTACAATTTAGTCGTCTGATATTACCTGTACATGCACGGGCAATAATGCACTGCTGATGGATGTGGTTATAACTATAGTCACAGTTATCGCAATAATAACACCAACACCAACAACAACAACAACATAATCAACAACAACAACATTTTCTACGATTATATGTAATCAATCTAAGTGACAAAAATCTATATGCAGATTGCTCACACTCTGGGTGCGAAATGAATCATATAAGGGTGGTATTAAAACGGAGGAAAGCCCTAAAGGGTAGCAGACATTTCGAAGTCTAGACTTACTTCAAAAGCTGCTAAATAACAATCCTTCGTGAATTGAATTGATACTGTTGTCGTACATGTTATAGATTGTAGATTCAGTAGTTAGCAGTGGCAGTGTGAACTCGTGATTTATACAACAACAACAACAACAACAACAACAACAACAGCAACAACAATGTGAACATTTGATTACTTTCTTATGCTGTGCTTTTGTTACATACTGTTTGCCAAATAGGATGTCTGCTACATTTAGTTCCTGCCAGGTGATCGGTGAAATGGGCCTAGGCAGTGCCATCTTTCACTGTTTCATCACGAGCCCCTTGCGATGACAACAAGATCAATTCAATTCAATGAGATGAGCGTAAGTTGAGGGGTTGAGGGTCCTTATGGAGTGAGGCTATGAGTCCCTGCTGAACATGGAATACCGCAGGGATGCAAGGGACTTACGTAATCAGTATTGAATCCAGCCAGCTNCAACAACAACAGCAACAACAACGTGAACATTTGATTACTTTCTTATGCTGTGCTTTTGTTACATACTGTTTGCCAAATAGGATGTCTGCTACATTTAGTTCCTGCCAGGTGATCGGTGAAATGGGCCTAGGCAGTGCCATCTTTCACTGTTTCATCACGAGCCCCTTGCGATGACAACAAGAACAATTCAATTCAATGAGATGAGCGTAAGTTGAGGGGGTTGAGGGTCCTTATGGAATGAGGCTATGAGTCCCTGCTGAACATGGAATACCGCAGGGATGTGAGGGACTTACGTAATCAGTATTGAATGAATCCAGCCAGCTGCCTGCTTTTACGCAATGATTCAGCATACTGGTAACATTGTTTAACGACCACAAGAGACTCTCCTCATAACACCTTGGCTTCCCACATGCACAAGCATGAATACATTGGAGTATGTAGGATGCATTTATTGCTTTTAAGGTGTTTCTTAAAGTGCTAATGATTCCCTGTTTACATCACATTTGCCAACTTTTTTTATAACAATACATAAAATTGCGCAGTTTATGTTTAGTTCAAGGAAGCAATAATGGAAAGCTTTTCCAGAAATCCTTACAATTTTACAAACATGTACATGCATGGGTGAATGTTCATATCAAAATTGTGTTTTTTCTCTTCCAAAATACCTCCCAAAAATACTTATATTGTCCAATCTTCCCACCAAGATCTAACCAGATGTAGTGTTACCTATGCTAAGACTATCTACACTAGATTTTGCCGTATCTGGGTCTACAGAGGCTATGCCTAACGGGCGGAGCATAGGCACTTTTCAGAGATTGAAGAAACTGTAATGAATTGGTGGAGATATTTGTTGTTTGAAATGCAGCGTAACGTTGCCTACTGGGCCTGGGCACTACTGCATCTTCTTAGGAACAAGATGAGGGGCGAGGGTGAAAGGGTGACTTGGGCCAGGGAGCAATATGATGTGGGCCTAATTCGATCTCCAAACTAGGCTAGTAAACATTATGAACTCTGGCCTCATCACACATGAAATACTTCGCCAATTGTTTCTAATTTCTCTATCGAGAAACTACCTCAGATGCAAAAGAATGAAACCTTGCAAAAAACTGCGGTGTCTTTTCTTACAGATTAATATGCCACTGGTTTGAGTGGACTCGACACTAATACGCAACGCCCACTAATAGATCATCTCACTGTATTGAAGGAGTCAAGTTTCAAAGTGAAAAATTGTGAAAGATTGAAATATGCAGAGCTTAGATCGTTGGATTAGTCGTGTCCTTCGCATGTTGAACATTACTCAGTACCATGTGTAGGCAGTGAGCGATTTTGCTGTGGAATTTCCGTTAAGAACCAAGAAGGATAAGGAATTGAATGACTGGATCTCATGAATAAATATTACGAACATCTATACAAAGACAGCCTACGAAAGCTCCAAGCAAGGGATTTATGCCGGGGGCGGTTGACGATACGATGAGATCATCTTTGACGAACATTTATAACAAGGAGGGTGCCCCCGAGTGACCCCTTCTCTGAACCTGCACCCTTCACTTCCAGGGTGCACGCTACCAAGTTTGCCTCAAACGAACGTAGAGTCTCTTTGCATACTCTTTCTTAGAAAATAAGGAAAATTTGACGTCGTATAGGAGCTCTGGAACGACGTTGAGAAATAAAACTTACCAAGTGAGGATAGTGTCGTGCAACATCAACCCAATAACAGGTAGCCTGGACGCAGCCTCGACTTAAGCTGAGACAGTCCAGAGATAACGAGGCCAGGCTTGTAAAGCATTCAATCACTAGTTTCGAAGTTTGGGGATGCAGTGAGTATGCCACCAAAGATTGCAAACAATTCTTCCCAGAAAGGTCTTTTAATAGTGAAACCTTTCTTTCCTCGTTCTTTCCAGTCAAATGATAAAGGTGGACAATAGAAAGAATTCAGGTCAGTGTCAACATGAAACTCCTCGAATGTTTCAAAGCTTGGCAAGGACTCTAAAGAAAACTTTGTGCAATGTCTTTTGCTGGCACGGAGCAATTTCAGACCGTCTGAACATCAAATTTGGCCTAAGGGGAAACGTGGATCCCCATTGCAGTTGGTAAACTGATAGAAAGTCAACAAAAGTCAAAACTTTCTGTCAGTTTAACTACTGCAGTGTGGAGCCATATTTTCTGCTTGGGCCAAATTTGATTTTCCGACAGTCTGAAATTCCTGCGTGTTTACAAGGACCCTGAGTCAGGGCCTCCGACGACGGGGGGCCGGGGGGGCCATGGCCCCCCCCCCAATTTTTGGCAAATCATGCCGTTCTGAAAGGCAGCTCATCACGTTGTATTGTGGTCAATTTTTTGTATCAAGTTTGGCCCCCCCACTTTTCTGATTTCGTCGGGGGCCTTGTGAGTTTATGGTTCAGGTACTGCAAGCACACACAAGCAAAGCAGGGACGAGGTAAGTGACATCATAGATCGTGATCCCAGCTCAGACTGACCCGAGAAGGTCAAACTCCGAATGTATGGCATGGGGGTAGGCCAGATGACAAAACCGATGATTGCCTCCTTACCACATGAATACGTGAGAATATTTGAAATTATTACGTTCCTACGGGACGTCGTGTTTTAGGCCACATGCCTTCAAACTTTGTGCCTTTGCAGATTTGTAGGCATTCGTTCTATGAGAAACATTAGAACTGGCTATGAATTTAGCAAAACAGGTTAAACGAGGTGAATTGCCAACAAACAAAAAACAGTGCGAAATGCCCGAAGAAGTGTCGGTCAATTGATCGATAGGAAGGCTGGGGAACGGGGGGAGAGAAGGCTACCATGTCCCTCCATGGTGTTCAAAAGTACCATATTTCAAACTCAAATGTCACTATCTTCAGTCAAGAAGGCACTTACAGTCGTCCTTTCGGCTCTAGAAAATACCCTCCTTGGATCTGTTCCTCCAAAAGAAAGGATTGCTTCTATGTCCCCCGGAATACATGGAACTCGCACGGGACATGGTTAGATCTGATAGGGTTCTTCTCTGGCCCTATCTAATTAGTCTAAACAACGAACTGGGACGGGGATAAAGGGGTATACCTCCTGCAAAGTCAGAATGTTAAAAGGCACCTACGGCCATTAGTAAATCGAATTCTTTGATACAATATGCCGTTATTATTGTTACATTTTCGGTGGAAGAAAAAAGAAAGATTGGTCTGATAAGAACTTTTGTGAGAACTTAATAAAATCATTTCTGATCAAAGAATTCATATCACTTTTCAAAAGTAACAGGAAATCGGGCTCTTTTGCAATGGGGATGGCAGGCCAAAGATCGAATTTTTTGATAAATGTACAAAGTTCACGGAGACTAAAAATAAACATACAACAGCAAAATTTGATCCGACCTCACAGCATGGGTATTGCTTTCTTTAGCTTGAAATTCATCACTGGGAGCCCATAAATTGGGTGTTTTGTGAAAATTCTCTTGGTGACCTACTTGTTTTTCCAGACGGAGCATTCATACTCAAATAGGATCCTTTCTAATGCGACTGTCACATGGTTGCTTCAGACGTTGTAGGCTACTCGAGGCTACTCTCGTCGTGTATACCATTATAGAAGCCTATACAAAGGTTGTTATGTTTCAAATCGAAAATAATAAAATCTGTGGGAAAATTTAGACAGAAATTGTGACGTTGAAGATATGGAATTTGGCTTATCTGTTGAAATATAAAAGCATTGACAATAATGTATACATTTTTATTTCAACTGGCATAGACTTGCTACACGTTTGAGTTCTAAGCTTCGCTAAGGTGACAGCATTTTGGTCCAAAACGACAAAGAACCCAGACTGAAGAGATTGCCTGTCTTGTAAACAGCTGCGTGCGTGCAGGCTCAGGGCAGCTTATGACGAATTCCGATAGTGAACAATCTTGACTTTCCCGCCAAAATGAAAACGAGGTTTAACCCATTCCAAATGCCTGGCCTGTTGCGGCTAGCGTTAATGGCTTCACGATTCTTTCGTTTCTTTATGAAAAGTCAAGGAGTCAACAGACAAATTGAAACAAAAAAGGTAAGGATGGCTAACTTGAAGCTATAACTATGTGATGTTTTGAGATGCATGCTTCGTTTTCTATATGCTCATAAGTCATATCATCCCAACCCTTTTTTAGGCCGAACGCGCATATGGTCTTCGACAAGTTGGACTTGGACAATAGACATGGACTACTGACAAACCGCCTTCCACAGCCGCTCAACAAGTAAAAATACATGAAATTTGATAACGAGAAGCTATCCTACCTCTTGATTTCTCGCCCACGAAATTGTAGAAATTCCTTGCGAAAGAATGATACAAGTATTCGGCCTGTGGTTCTTATGAACAAATAACTAAGCACTCCAGGACACTTTTCTCTCAAAATAAAGTTCACAATCAAATTTTTAAGTGAGGTTTTATATTACCCTTTGACAGTGGCTTTTTAGTAATTTTGAATGGTATAAGACTCCAAATCCATTGTTTTTCAACTTGTTTGCGCATCCTACGCATGGGAAGGTTGCTCTGTCCACAAAACATCTGAACCATACGTTGGCTGCTTTGCTTAGCTAATGCTTAGCTTAAGATATAAAATGATCATATGTGCGAGGGAGGTATTACTCCCTCGATGATCGTAAAGGATTTCGGAGAGAACAAAAGGATCTCTACAGTTGATTCACGAACTTCTTGAAAGCACAATGACATTGCACCTAAAAATAAGATGCGAGAGAGTTCTACTGTATTCGATACGAATATTCTATTGTTTGCCGCGGATTTTTAAATCATAGAATCTTTTCGTTATTGGTAATTGTGTCTCTTGTAAATAGCCGCTCTGAGTTACCTCTAGCTATGTTATTTTACCAATTTTAAAGAGTTTACAATAAGAGTGATATGCTCATCGATCAAAAATCATGAGCAACCCCCGGATATTTTTAGCGAGAGGGCAGCGGAACTTTAACAAGACCGTTTGTGAAACCTCACTCTGATAGCAAAGATAGGAAACAAGCACATGCCCTTGAGATGAAACAAAGTAAAACATCAAAATTGAATTAATTTCCGATAAGACTCGTAATAAATTGCGGCTAAAATCGTACAACTGTGTAAACACTGTTTACTGAGCAAACCTCCAAAGCAAAGAGTACTGAATGGAAATAAATTTCTCAAAACACAACTACTTTTCACCCCCGGCAACGGAGAGGACACGTCGTACAAAGGCACTCATATTGCGCGAATATATTTACCAAGCAAATGCAAACAGCATTGTGGAATTTGTCAATAGTACGAGCATACCTGCCAACGGACAGGCGATAACGGACAGGCGATAACGGACAGGCATTAGCGGACAGGCTACGTCGTACAAAGGCACTCACATTGCGCAAATATATTTACTGAGAAAATGCAAACAGAATTGAAAAAGTTGTCAAATAAGTCGGGAGAATAATTAAAAACATGCGAGCATACCTGCGAGCGGACAGGCAATAACGGCCAGGCTTTAGCGGACTGGCTACAACGGGAAGGCCACGTTGTTCGAAGGCACTAATGTTGCGCGAATATCGCGAGTATCGCGAATATATTTACTGACAAAATGCAAACAGGGCTGAAGGAATTTTTTAAACAAATCGGGGGGGGGGGGG
>REGL01000221.1:15223-47938 GCA_004194395.1 Aurelia aurita complex sp. Pacific | reverse complement strand
TTCCTAAAGATCGCATTCTCTGTCATTGCAGAATCTCTCTGTGACATTTTCAACCTCTCAATTGCCACTGGAGTTTTTCCTGAAAATTGGAAAACTGCAAGGGTTGCCCCAATCTTTAAAAGTGGAGAAAAAAACAATTGTTCCAATTATAGACCAATTTCTGTGCTCCCATTTCTGGCAAGACTCTTTGAGAAATTGATTTACAACCAACTATATGATTATCTAGACAAAAATAAACTTCTGTATTCTGGCCAATCAGGTTTTAGAGCTCTGCATTCCACTGTAACTTGCTTGCTTTCTGGCACTAATGACTGGCACATTAATATTGAGCGTGGAAAATTTACAGGAAATATTTTCATTGATTTGAAAAAGGCTTTTGATACTGTTGATCATGCCATACTTATTCAAAAGCTATCTAAGTACGGAATTCAGGGTCTTGAGCTTCAATGGTTCAAATCATATCTCAGCAGTAGGCAGCAATTCACTAAGGTTAATGGAGTGGAATCTGACATCGGAAGCATCAGCTGTGGTGTTCCACAAGGCTCTTGTTTAGGTCCGCTACTCTTCCTAATCTATATAAATGATTTGCCATTCGCCTTGAAAAACTGCAAAGTTACGATGTACGCCGACGATACTAGCATATCCTATTCCTCTAAGAGCATTGAGGATCTAACTGAAACGCTCAACAACGAATTGAAATGTTTGAAAGAATGGCTTCAGGGCAATAAATTGTCTTTGAATGTAATCAAGACTCAGGCAATGGTAATCGGATCTAGACCAAATCTTAAAAAGATTGGTGAAAACACTGTGGATTCTCCTGCATTTGTTATCGATGATTCCCCTGTAGAACTCGTCGACAGTATTAAGTATCTTGGTGTCCAAGTTGACCAGTACCTCGTGTGGGACGAGCAAATTAAATCTGTTCAAGCCAAAGTCTCCCGCTCGTTAGGTTTTTTAAAATATGCAAAGAAATTTTTGCCAAAAACTGTACTTTGCAAATTATATAGAGGTATTGTAGAGCCACATTTTCGGTACTGCTGTTCTGTGTGGGGGAACTGTGCTGAGTTCCGACTGGCTAAGCTTCAGAAATTGCAGAATCGTGCCGCTAGAATTATTACAAATAGCAGCTACGATGCTCCTGCCGAAGCCTTGATTACAGAGTTAAAATGGCCAACTGTGAGGGATATGATCAGAAGTGAGACTGCAACAACTGTATATAAATCTGTTAATAGTCTCGCGCCTGATTATCTCTCGCATTTATTTGTTAGAAATTCTGATCGCAATATTATCAACCTTAGAAATGCCGAAACTGACTTGCTAGTGCCATTCATGAAAACTAGTAATGGACAGAAAGCGTTCGCATTTCGTGGAGCAAAAATCTGGAATGATCTCAGCCGCGAGGCCAAGCAAGCTCCCTCTTTATCTTCTTTTAAGAACAAGATAAAGGGTCGGTTGTAAATTTATTGTAAATAGTTGTAGATAAATTATTTATGATTGTAATTAGTTTCCTTTTCCCATTATTAATTTTAGTAGATTTTTTAATTTGTAAAGTTTTTGGCACGGCCCCCTGAAAATCAGTCATACTGACTGACGGGGCTACCGTGCATAAATAATTTTAAAATGAAAAAAAAAAATGAAAATGAATGTAGGCTTTTAGCAAATAAGCTTAACGGACATTCTTCAACGGAAAGGCCGCGACGTACAAAGGGTTTTATCTTCCGCGAATATATTTACTGATCAAAAGCAAACAGGATTGAGAAATTTGTCAAACAAATCTGAGAAATAATAAAATTGTATAAGCATACCTGCCAACTCTGATCTGCGTATTTGTAGTAGACGAAATTATCAGTTATCCAGCGGTATATAGCACTCAAAGTCATCTTGGGTAAATTCGCTTCTTTCATTGCCATGCAAATCAATGTTGCATACGAATAAGGCGGCTTGTAGTGTGGGTTAGTTTTATAATCTATGACCTGGTCATCCTCTATTTCTTGTTTCATACCCTCGTAGAGATCCTCAGGGCGACAATCATCGCTATTCGTTGACGGAACGGGTGAATATGGCGCAGCAATTGACGCAACGTCATTTGAAATGTTGATTTTCACTTCCTGAAGCCAATTTAGACTTGTCAAACTGTCGTCCATTTGCTCAGGGTTTTCGTTTTTTGCTTCAGTTTTCATCTGCTCCAAACGTGGTTCGGATTTGACGAGGGTCGGCATTTTGGTGCTCGGTCCTATGACCATGTCAGTTTTCAATTGTCGTCAAAATTTTCACGATTTCTAAATGAAGGAAAAGAAAATTGTCAGTCATGACGCCAGATTACACGTATTTTTTATAAGAAACTGGTTTGTAAGAAACTAGTGCTATGATGGCCAAAATTCTAAGAAACTCTAGTAGCTACTATGTCTGAGAAGTATTAAGAAAAGTATACAAATTAAATGCAACGATACTATGGCAAATGTCGTTCTTCTCAAATGATGTTTTAAATGTCAAGATAAATCGCGCACTCAAAAACTAAGGAACGAATTAAGAAACATTTAGTGCTACTACTACAAATTAGACATTTAAACGTAAAATTAAGAAACTTTTAGTACTATATGGTCTGATCCAAGTTTCTGAAATAGAAAGACGTGTATTCATAGGATCAGATTACTCGTTTGCTAGGGAATCGACACGAATAAGATACAAGTTAAAAATAGTAGATCTTACGCCATCTGATTGGACCTCGCTTTCACAACGCCATCTCATTGGGCCGATAAAAACTAGATGTGGCACAAGGCCAGTTCAAGATATTATCGTCTGATGCATATACCCGAGGTCCCAGAACGCTTACGGTTTTCATGGCGTTGAGATGTAAACAACGGTTTGTTTGTTACCGAGGTAACGGGGAAAAGAGTGTGACCCTGAAATTGAGGCAAAGCCGACACCAAGTGGCCTTGTGCTGGATGGGACACGCAGACAATGAGGGCACCAGACCAGTCGCTCCGGTTTTATAGATCCCTGGTAATGTTTCGCCTGGTCTAAGTCAACATCTGTCCAGGCAATTTACGACAGCTCTCTTCTCTGCTTTAAAAACAAGACACAACAAAGTTAACTTCCCTCCCTTCCTGGATTTACATATTGCATAACGATGCTGGTTAGTAACCTACGGGGTAACGTAGAAAGATTTCCCTTACATTACATTACATTACATTACATTACATTACATTACATTACATTACATTACATTACATTACATTACATTACATTACATTACACGAGTGATTGATGACATTAAAAGATAGGTAGGAAATGAAAGCAGGATAGCGAAAAGCAATAAAGTGTCTCTGAGGGAACTCAAATTTATAAATTTCGAGGAATAGATAGCGTGGTGTTCTTAGGTTATACATCATCATCATCATCATCATCATCATCATCATCATCATCATCATCATCATCATCATCATCATCATACATCATCATNGCGAATATATTTACTGATCAAAAGCAAACAGGATTGAGAAATTTGTCAAACAAATCTGAGAAATAATAAAATTGTATAAGCATACCTGCCAACTCTGATCTGCGTATTTGTAGTAGACGAAATTATCAGTTATCCAGCGGTATATAGCACTCAAAGTCATCTTGGGTAAATTCGCTTCTTTCATTGCCATGCAAATCAATGTTGCATACGAATAAGGCGGCTTGTAGTGTGGGTTAGTTTTATAATCTATGACCTGGTCATCCTCTATTTCTTGTTTCATACCCTCGTAAAGATCCTCAGGGCGACAATCATCGCTATTCGTTGACGGAACGGGCGAATATGGCGCAGCAATTGACGCAACGTCATTTGAAATGTTGATCTTCACTTCCTGAAGCCAATTTAGACTTGTCAAACTGTCGTCCATTTGCTCAGGATTTTCGTTTTTTGCTTCAGTTTTCATCTGCTCCAAACGTGGTTCGGATTTGACGAGGGTCGGCATTTTGGTGCTCGGTCCTATGACCATGTCAGTTTTCAATTGTCGTCAAAATCTTCACAATTTCTAAATGAAGGAAAAGAAAATTGTCAGTCATGACGCCAGATTACACGCATTTTTATAAGAAACTGGTTTGTCAGAAACTAGTGATATGATGACCAAAATTCTAAGAAACTCTAGTACTATGTCTGAGAAGTATGCAATGACTGAGAAGTATGCAATACTATGGCAAATATCGGCAAATATGTCGTTCTTCTGAAATGATGTTCCAAATGTTAAGATAAATCGCGCACTCAAAAACTAAAGAACGAATTAAGAAACATTTAGTACTACAAATTAGACATTTCAATGTGAAATTAAGAAACTTTTAGTATTAGGGTCTGATCCAAGTTTCTGAAATAAAAAGACGTGTATTCATAGGATCAGATTACTCCTATTGCTAGGAAATCGACACGAATAAGATACAAGTTAAAAATAGTAGATCTTACGCCATCTGATTGGACCTCGCTTTCACAACGCCATCTCATTGGGCCGATAAAAACTAGATGTGGCACAAGAGCAGTTTAAGATATTATCGTCTGATGCATATACTTGAGGTCCCACAACGCTTACGGTTTTCATAGCGTTGAGATGTAAACAACGGTTTGTTTGTTACCGAGGTAACGGGGAAAAGAGTGTGACCCTGAAATTGAGGCAAAGCCGACAACAAGTGGCCTTGTGCTGGATGGGACATGCAGACAACGAAGGCACCAGACCAGTCCCTTTGGCTTTATAGATCCCCGGTAATGTTTCGCCTGGTCTAAGTCAACATCTGTCCAGGCAATTTACGACAGCTCTCTTCTCTGCTTTAAAAACAAGACACAACAAAGTTAACTTCCCTCCCTTCCTGGATTTACATATTGCATAACGATGCTGGTTAGTAACCTACGGGGTAGCGTACAAAGATTTCCCTTACATTACATTACATTACATTACATTACACGAGTGATTGATGACATTTTAAAAGATAAGTAGGAAATGAAGGCAGGATAGCGAAAAGCAATAAAGTGTCTCTGAGGGAACTCAAATTTATAAATTTCGAGGAATAGATAGCGTGGTGTTCTTAGGTTATACATCATCATCATCATCATCATCATCATCATCATCATCATCATCATCATCATCATCATCATCATCATCATCATCATCATCATCATCATCATCATCATCATCATCATCATCATCATCATCATCATCATCATCATCATCATCATCATCATCATCATCAAATCAAAACACTATCTGATCATATCATACTATACCTACAGAAAAACTATCTGATCATGCAGTAGCGGAGTTACTTGAAACCACAATAGCGAGCAAAAGAAATATCATGGGAGGAATGGAAACTTTGGAAAGTCACAGTAAATGACGCTGTGATACAATGCACATCTAAACCGAACTATTTGCCACCTAAGCAAAGCAAATCTTACACAATCAAGAACAACAGTACTGTGGACCTTTTAGCGATTCTGCAAACGAGCCTGAATCGAACTAGATTTTGATTTTTGATAAATCTTATAGAATTTCAATTGTGAAAAACAGGGAAAGAAGCTACTAACCCAACTCAATTTCATGCCAAACTGTGTAAAGATATTGCTCGATCCTAGCCTCTTCTGTAGAATAGCTGAACGGTCTATTCCTTGTGTAGCAGATTCTAAAAAAGGATTTTTGTCCCCTTTTTTGAGAGTCTCGTAACGAGGGTAGCACGACAACAATATAAACCTTGGACTGGCACTTTGAGATTATGCTACGAAAGAAATGCGAAAAAGAGGTTTGGCGTGGAACGTTCAGGAAAACAACATTTTACTCCAACTTTTCGAAGAACGTTAATCCGACTTACAATTCAAAGGAAACGTATTGATTTGGAGCTCACTGAAAGTTTATGGCAGGTAACTGAATCAGGAGCGGCAGGGGGATGAGATTTGTAAGGGAGCGGTCATTTTTAATCCTGGGTACCAGGGCGGAGGATAATTTAACGGAATTAGACAACATTTCATACCCCATCTTGAATATAGAAAAAAGTTTTTATACCCCATCACCTTTCAACAAAATGGTTTGGTACCCCATCCAGAACTCTTTGAGGACGTATAAAATATATATGCACACATACCAATTTGTCCCAGGTGATTTTCGTACCAGTCCAGTGATTCATCATTTTGATATGACCGACTTGTCTGTTAATTTTACTTTTAAATGTTAACTGATGACTTCATATCAATATTTTCAAGCAAAATAGTTTTGCACCCCATGGAAATTTGCCTTGATATTTTCGTACCCCCTGGAAACAATGTGCAAATTTTTCATGCCCCTGTGAAAAATCCTCCGCCCTGGTACCCAGTATTAAAAATGACCGCTCCCTAAGATTGGCCGGGTGATTTGTAGAACCGTTGCAAATGGCTCGAGATTTTAGCCGTTATCACTGAAAGACCAGAGTCTAGAAAAAGATCAAACCTACCCCCAAATGCCAATTTCATTCCTCGAACCTATCATTTATGAAGTCAAGAATAACCAGATTTTTCAAACATCCCTCCCTTTTCGCTGGGAGAGTTGCTTGTAACCATAGAATTTATAATGCTGCCAATATGACCCAACATTCCTAGATTTCTTACAAAAAATTACAAAGCCTTCTGACTTTTTCTATACTCTGTGAAAGACTACCATAGCATTTTCTGAAAAAGTTGGTAGATGGACCTTTCACGTCTCTCTGACATATTGCTATAATGATACTCAGTTGCATATGCAAAGAACATAAAAAGACGAGAGACCCCGAAAGGCACGTTCGATGTTCCTATTCGAGCATGGGTCATTGAGTCGAGAACCTCCTACAACAAATCAATGAGTAATCTCGTTTCAAAAAGAATTTCTCATAGCGAGGGACTGAATTCTGTTGCAATAGACGCGAAACTAACCAAGATGAGACGAGATGAGATAACACGAGAAACACCGGATGAAGTAAAGTTCGTTTGATTTCACTCGCAAATAGGAGAAGCTAACTTCTGTGAAATTCAAAGCCTGAGGTAGGGAGCATCCCCCGTTTGAATTCGAATACATAGGATGCAGAGGACTTTTTCATGGTCAGAACTATAAAAACTGCAGGGGTTCCACTTACTCCAACCTATTCAGAATCTTAATTGCATTTAAACTAAAATAGAATGAGAATTATTTATTGAGGCATACAGCTGATCCACTTAGAAATGCGATGAGGATCGCGGTGTTTTCATTTCAATTCAGTTTTGTGGTGCAAAACACTGATAGAACGTTCTTTCACACTTCACAGATCATTCAAAGCTCAAGACAGTCTCAAATTTTCATTGACCTAAAGATATGGAAATAGCAAGAGATTGGATTTCAAATCGAAAAAGGTTTTATTAGGCAAGGACATCCCGTGGCGCATAGCGACTCATATTTTGAATAGTTAAAACACACATAAATCAAAGGAAAAACCCAGCAAAGCTAGATTAATATTCACAATTGCAAATAAATTCCAGGCACTTTAGACAACAGCGAGGTAATAAGGAAATAATACAGATTGACTAGTGAATGGAGCAACTGTTTATGAGGGTGGGAAGGACTTGACCCTTCACTCGTGCAATCAATATTGGCCAAGATGTAGTTATCCCCACCTACGTGTGCCAGAGTAAAAGGTTCAAATTTGAAGCTTCGATGCGGATCTCTACTCTAATTGGCAAAAAATGAGATGTATGCAACTTTTTCAAAATGTCCGCGATGGATCGCTTACAATCCCTCGAAAGGACGCAACTAATGGATGTACCAGAATCGATCATCCTCTTTATAAATACAATCGCTAGAGGAGCAAATTACTCTCTGAGAAAGCCTTGCATAAGCCATACAGTAAATACATCGTCAGCTAAAATTCACTACCGTAAAAGCTCCACTCAGCCCCCTTCTCTATTCAGCCCCCTCTCTATTAAGCCCCCCTTCTGGAGCATCCAAAACTAAATAAGCCTCTCGGGGGCGTAGTAGAAGAAATCTCATAGTAGTTTCATGAGTAATGCTTGAAAATNAGTTTCTTATAAAAAAAAAAACGTGTACTCTAATTGGCAAAAAATGAGATGTATGCAACTTTTTCAAAATGTCCGCGATGGATCGCTTACAATCCCTCGAAAGGACGCAACTAATGGATGTACCAGAATCGATCATCCTCTTTATAAATACAATCGCTAGAGGAGCAAATTACTCTCTGAGAAAGCCTTGCATAAGCCATACAGTAAATACATCGTCAGCTAAAATTCACTACCGTAAAAGCTCCACTCAGCCCCCTTCTCTATTCAGCCCCCTCTCTATTAAGCCCCCCTTCTGGAGCATCCAAAACTAAATAAGCCTCTCGGGGGCGTAGTAGAAGAAATCTCATAGTAGTTTCATGAGTAATGCTTGAAAATCGTTAAAACTGAATTCGTTCTCTGAAAGAATATTGCAAGTATGCAGGAGCAGATATTCTTATAAGATGAAACAAACTGATACCAGTTTTTGAGCCCTCTTCAATCGTACACTATATGGTGAAACAATACTCAATAGGAACTCAATAGGAACGTAGCTTATTGAGAATACTACATTATGCACTTTGCTCATCAAAAAACCCCAGGAAATTTCAATAAATCAAGGGTGTCACTAGCTCCAGAAGATCTGCCCTGTATGCTGAACTCGACCTGCTATGCCCAATACCCTTTGCCAAGATTTGATTCAAATGCGAAAACCTCAATCTGAGAGGTTGTTTAAAAATTTATCAATCAGGGATTTCACAAATGGAGGGTGCGATGCGAGCTAAAAGCATGAATTATTAACACTGTCAAACCTTCCTGTCTATCTTTACCTATTCAAAATTCGATCATAATAAAATCTCGAAAAACCGCGGACTGAATCTGATTTGAAATGTGTGTCAACTGAGTCCTTCTGAGTTCTGAAGATTCTGCGCGAAAATGACTTGAAAACATGATAAGATTCTCAGTCTTGACAATCTTTTAATAAGAGAAATGAAAACGCGAACTTGAGTATCACGTAACTAAAGCGATTAAAAAGTCTCACGAATCCTTAAAATCGAGTGCCAAGTTTGTTTACGTTTGTTTTTCAACAGCAAACAAATAAAATCGGGAAAATCTCTGGATAAGAAACGCACGATTATTTTCAATACATAAACAAAACTTTTGATACTTAACTCTAAAATAGAATCGTACTAGTCTTGAACCTCAACACAAATGTGACTCAAGTGGGTATTTCTATTTCGTGGAATTAAATAGGAAATTTTGCAACAGCGGTGACAAATAAAGATAGTGCTTACGATGGCTTTTGAGATGTTTATTTAACAGTGAAAATGCTGATGAAGTTACAGATAAGATAAAACTTCCCACATATGTGTACAATTCTGCAAAGTTGTTTCACAACTTTATGGAAACTCCAAATCTAAAATTCATAAGCAAAAACTTACCACATTTATGAATTCCAGTCGGAATATAAAATATCTTTGCATAAACAAACTTCAATAACTCAAAAATAAACAAGTTGCAAGTACACAAACTCTTTATAACGTTCTTCCCGTTCTCTGCAGTTACACACAAGTATTTACTATCTCCTCGTTCAAAACACACGATTCGCTTGTAACGTTCACAAATATACAACTGTGATTTCCTCTATTGTCCGGTTGCTTGTTGGAACGGGCTCTCAATCAAAGATCTGGGCACTAGTTTAACAATCGCGTATTCAAATTTCGCTATTTACAATTGCTTCAATGATCCCTTGGCAACTGCATAAACAGTAATGGCGTTTCCCATTGGCTAACAATGACGTATTTGAGTAGGCAGTTTTGTTCTTTCACAAGGTTCCTGTGGTCTCGTCGCGGCGACCCTTTGGCAATGAAAACAAAAGCCTCCGCAGCGTCAAGGGAGCTGATTCATAATGCCAATAAACTTGTCAAAGGACAGAAATAAGAGAGCTTTGTTCAGTCAATTGTGTTGTTTCACACTATTCAAGATATGGGAGCTGGAATGCTCGTGGAGTGCGGCATACCGGAAAACCTGGACCCGGAGCCCTAAGGTGGGACCCAAAGGCGGAAACCCAACATAATTTCTTAGCATTTGTAGTGCAGTTATGGCGAGTGGTGCATAGTACGTACAGAGTTTGATAGCAAGACCTGTGTGTCCCAGACCCTGCTGTGACCAACTGCAACCAACTGCATACACGTATTTTTCTTATAAGAAACTAAGAATTCGGGCCAGTACTGAAAGTTTCTCAAAAATTATCACATTTTCAGAACTCAAGAGTTTCTTACGATTTCTTAAAGGCTCCAACCCATAACGATCTTCATGTGCACTACCTTTGTCCTCATGAATAGTTCAAACCAAAGTTTCTGAAGCCTTTCCTTCGTTTAGACATTACTCCGAAATTAAAGTAAAAAATATGTTATGAATTTCCTTTGTCAAAAATGAATAGTTTCTTAAGTTATACTTCCCATAGCCTGGGTACCAGACTCTCCAGACTCTATTATCGAAGGAGCAGGACGCTGCTTCGATAAGCTTAGCTTCTCTGCGTCCTAAAACTAACTTTGGATGCTAGGTAGAAATATAGATAAAAACCTTTGGGTCCCACCTTTGGGTCCCGGGTCCCACCTGAAAGTCTCGGGTCCCGGTTTTCCGGTATGCCGTGGAATGCTGGAGTGCCTTGGACAGCTCAACGTCGCCCGACTACTGGGACAGCAGATAACTGGGCTTCTGATTACAATTCGCAAGAGAATTGAGAAATTAGCGCTATAAATACTCTTAGTACTTAAATGTCATGAGAGAATTGGTTACAATAAGCTATTGTACAGATTGTATCAATTTTAATGGTTTGTGTAAAATGTTTCAATGGATTTTCTAATGAAGAGCTATGACTTTACACCTCCTCTTTGATATGTAGGAAGAATATGTCTAGTGTCCTGACGTCATATTCGACTTGGGGCTTGGATGGAAAAAGGGCACATTTTGTAACACACAAGATTCAGGTTTCTGAGAAGAATACACTTCACACCTCTGAGTGCACTCAATCAAATCGAACTGAGAGAGTAAAACATTATGGCCGGCATGCGTTGCGTTGGAGGTGTGAAATCTATTCTTGAGGCTGTCAAATCGCAGACCTAAATCTTGTATCTTACAAAATTAATCCTTGCTCGCCTGGGCAGAAATCTGCTGCGTTTTCTTCACCTTCTGTTTTCCAAGATGACCAACAAAGATTGGAGATCTTTAGGTTTCGTACCATACTTCTACCACATTTCACCGACTTCAATGATTTATCATGGTTTCTACGTTCTGGTGGAATTTCGAGTTTGTGTTGTACACGTTTTTTTTTATAAGAAACTGGTTTATAAGAAACTAGTACTACGATGACCAAAAACTTAAGAAACTCTAGTACTACGCTCAAGAACAGTTAAGAAACTCTAAAATTATATTTCTGTATGTCTCTCTTATTTTACGTCTCTCTAACAAAGGTACATTCATCTTTTTTTAACTTTTAACTGGAAAAATTGGTAAGTTTTGTCTTAATGTGCATGGCCAGGGCCGTAGGAAGAAACTTCGGATTGGGGGGGGGGGCAATTGTTCTTAAAACAATAGAGAACAATACATCTAATAAATTCGTGTGACGTAGCACCATTGTTTTCAAAATTATTGGGGGGGCTTGAGCCCCACCTGCCCCCCCCCGCTTCCTACGGGCCTGGCATGGCTTATTCGTGGTGAGAATGTCAATGCAAAATGGAGGCCCTTGGTCGATAAGAAGGCTCAACTTCGAACGATACCACAATTTAGGCCCAAAAAATAAGAAACTAATTAAGAAACTTTTACTACTAAAACATCGAAATTTTCATGCGAAATTAAGAAACTCTTTACTAAGTGATGATCCAAGTTTCTTATAAAAAAACATGTATAATTACAAGAAAGAACCAAGTTAAAAACAAACCAAATATACTTTCTAGTGCCGTTTGGGTTGTTGGTGATGGGGTGATAACATTTTTGCTTGAAAACTAAAAAATCTCGAAACTAAAAAATGAAAAACGGTCAACGCAAAAAGTTTGTAAATCAACCTCTTCTGGTCGCTTCTAGCAGCCTCTAGCAAAGTTTCTCAATTTCCTGGAAGAGGCTACTACAGTTTCTTACAGACAGGTTCTTTTAACAAAATGAATCATCGAAACTAATCATAGTTTCAACTTTTTGGAGTCTGATTACTGTAATATACATTCCGACTTTATCTTATCATCGATTTTTCTGCTTGATAACACAAGATAAGAATAAAGGGTGACCTCTTCCGCTTCTGAAGTATAGATCCCCATACGTTACATTTTCATGTTTGACGCACCCATGTTACATTTTACCTGCTTCAAGAAATTGTTCTCTAAAGCAAAACCTAGAGCAAATAATTTTAGTTTTATAGTTTAAAATGCTGATCCAAGTTTCTGATAAAAAAGCGTTCTGTAAAAAAAATTCTACAGAAATAACCAAAGGACGTCATTCAGCACAGTTTTCGCTCACTTACTACTGAAAAAATTGGTGGAATATTTTATTATATTTTGCATAACAATTTCTCGTCGGGCATTAGGTCAAAGAATATTTACAGATCCAAAATTAGAGAGCAGTTTTCGGCAGACTCAAATCATCTTGCAGGTACTCCAGAGCAATTTTCTGAACACTGTTCATGTTTCATTGTGTTAATAATTTGGTAAATCGACTTCCATCAATAAACATTATAAAATGATCAATGTTGTTATTGCACAGACCGCCAAACGTGTAAACTTTATTTTATTCACAAGGTAAATATTGAAATATTCTGCTGAAACTTTAAAGAGCTTTTGATGGACGCAACATGCTTTCCTAGTGGGCCGGGACACAGGCTAATCATGGCTAGTTAGACGCCGCAATTGCGCTTGATTCTCATGGCCTGCGCACGCAGACCCAAAATTCCGAAAGGGGGAAAGGAATTGTTCTTCTTCTGTGTTCATCTGTTCTCGTATTATCGAAACTTGTCAAGTCTATCCTTCTTTCTCCTCCTCCTTATGTTTTCCCTCCTGGAAAAGCGCATTTCAAAATGAGGCCTAACGAAACGAGTAATGGCGGGTTGCTGGATCGCTTGCAGTGTGACTTGACAGTTTCAATATTACGAGAGCAGATGAACACAGAAGAAGAACAAAAATGGTGCTTTCAACTTTTAATTGATGCTATGCATGCTTTAGTCTACAAATGTATGTTGCGAAGGTTGTTGATTTTTGGGCATTAGGCAATAACTAGCCTGCGTGCAGACTCAACTATCCTAAAGTGTAAAACAGACAAAAACCAAAAGAGGCCTATCGGCCAACAGTTGATCTTCATGTTACCCGTGGTTTTGTTGAACATTGCACCATTTTTCCTTCATTAATTTAGGATTCATAGCGATTTTCATTTTCTCAAGGCTTTTCGTTAATTCTTTAACAAAAAGAAACATCCAATAATCATGAAAGTAATGAAGGTATCAAAGATTGCCAAGAAAAACTTATAATGAAGTGGATGAAATTCCTTTCAAGCCATTCATTCAAACGAAAGATGCATCAACCAATCGTGCAGTGTTGCTTATAAAGATCTCATTCATATGCGCCTTTAGTTGATTTGCACTGCAGAGCAGCATGTAAATGTTTAAAATAGGCTCGATGTGAAAGTTTGCGACGTGCTTTGCTCTATTGTTCCGGGGCTTGCGTTACAATGGCTCGATTTTGATCAACCAATCACATATCCCGGGCGCAGTGGTGTTTGCATGGCACGAGAACACGATAAAGAGGCTTGCAACGATGAAGCGACGAAAAAACAATCACACAGCATCGTTTTCGTTTGTGCGATATGACGTCACTTCGCTCAAATTGCTTATTTGAATACGTAATTTCACAAGGAGAAGGCGAAATATAGTGGAAAAAGTATCATACATCATTCACAGCAGTATTATCTTGTATTTTATCATCAATCATACCAACCCCGGACTTGTCCTTTGAAAGGAAAATATTACATAAAAGCATTTGTAAAGTCCTTCATACGAGGCAACAACGTGCCCAAATTACTTCTTAAAATATGACTTAAATTTATATGCAACGTAGTGAGGTTATTTTAATATTGCTTACAATGCTCAAATTAGAGATCACGTGAGATTTGCTATAACGCAAAATTACTCATGCAAACACTTCAATTGTTTTATTCACGGACGTTTTCATGTGACATCTTATTTGTGACAGACTTTAATACAGAAAATAATTCTAAATGGAAGTACCTGAAAATCATCTTTAGATGTGTAATCAAAACGAATCTTCAGGCATTTATCTTTTCCGCAAGGAATTTTCAGAACTAAAATCTACAGGACTATTGAAATGAGAAACAAAAAAGTGAAGTCTTTCAAGGAACCCACCTTACCACGGTCCAGCCAAACACACCAATATCGACAAAGCAGAATGAATGCTTTTATAAACCACGTATTAATATTGAAAAGTGTTTCGGTGTAAATAAAACTCTCTGCCAAATATGGGATTCAAAACTGTGGTGTCAATAAAAATCTCTGCAACATAGCGAATTCAATGCTGTGGTGTAAACACAATTATCTGCTAACTTCACTTCCTCTCAACACCAAGACGCATTCTCTCTTACCTATTCGCCTATTCCGTAAATGGCATACAGACTGAGCACAACACAACCAAAAAGGCAAAGCTCGAGCTAACTTTCTGCTCGATGATGCGTGTATCTTAGTGGCCACTATATATATGACCTTAAAATACTGTAACCTGAATCTTGAACGCAAAATCTAAGAGCCATCCTTTTCGTTTCTAATGATCGTTGACTTTGAGCTTCAGCCAGTTATGTGATGAAGTGAAATACTAATTTTGCTATGTAATTCGCAGTTGCAGCTTTCTTCTGTACATTTTCATTTCAAGAGAAGGTAAGCGGTTAAGCACTTTTCCGGGTTTTGAGATCTGAACTTTGAGGTCTACAAGGAAAAAGCGGCGAAGCGGAAACCGGAAATGCTTTGTTNCAAGTAGCCCGGGGGGGGGGGGTACAAAACATATTTATGGTACGGGTATGTGCCGCCCATATGGGTGGGTTTTTGGGCCCAAAATTCTCTAAACAAGGGTCCTTTTTCAGCAGATTTTCCATAAACATGGGTGGGGTTTCGCTGAAACTCGGAAAAAATGGTTAAAATGGGCAGTTTTCCGCCAAAATTCATCATAAAAGTTGGTACCAAAACCCGTTTCGGTAATTAGAAGAGGGTAGCTTTCTGAAAACTGGGCGGCAGACCCCCGTCCATCCTCAAATCATGTACCCCCCCCGGGGCAAGTAGACGTGGTTTTCTCAACAGTGTAATTGCGATATTGTTGCCTCAGGGTTAAATAAATCTTTCAAATGAAGAGCTGCTAAAAATGATCCTCTATGGCCATGAACAGTTATCGTTTGATTCAAAAGCAAAAATTCTCACAACAGCGCTAGAATATATCGAGCTCTTTGAATAAATCGGTAAAGAAAATTTGTAAATCTCCTCTCTCCTGATATTTTCTTTCTTGTTTATTTGTAAAACTATCTTTGTAGTGCCACAGGGACAGGGTTCCTATGTATTTCTATGCTCCTTGTGGTATCGTCTTGTAACTTTATGTCTGCTTCTGTAAATTCTTATGACAGTATAAAGAAAAAAAGAGAATAAAGTATGTAACCTTCTAGCTCATCTTTTAGTATCAAAGTGTTTTCAAGTCGGCATGTCTACTGAACAACAAGTTACGAGCAATTCCAACAACAAACGTCCACAATTAACTGCCAGAAAGTGCTTGGAGGTATAATTTTTTTACCAATGAATAGCATTTTGATCCTCCCCACGCAGCTTCTTTCATGAACACATGAAATGCTCCCTAAATCTTGTTTCAAACATTACCATGTTTAAAGAAGATGCAGACATTCTTATCTGAATGTTCATAGCTTATGCCAATTTGATATTCCTGCTATGAAAAATAAGAAAACTAGCCTGGAAGCGCTTTCAAACCAATTTCACATGGCTTTAACAGTTTAGGTGTACGAAAAATGCTCTGGGTTGAAGTAACCTCCAATTTCGACATCCTTGTAGAGTTACATTACGAAAGCAAGTTCTCAAGTGCTAAGTTGGGGCCTTTTCTATCAAGAAATATCAGATTGATTTAAAAAGCTTTATTCCAACTTTTATTGTATGGCGATAAAGTTTTCTCAATTCAGTGAATAGACATATTCTTGAGCTTCCGCTACATTTTATCCATGAAACTGGTCGATTAGAGAGAATTTCTGTAGTCATTTACCCATCCTTTCATAAGCCACCCAACTTTGTAACTTGTTTGTAGGAATTGTTGCATAGTTAAAGGGGCTGGATAAGAAACTGTTGGGGAAATTTTTTTTGGCTGTTTTCTGATGAGCTAATTTATCGTGAATATTCAATGAAAATTCAAAATAAATGTATCATCTTGGAGATTCGCCTCTGCACTTTCTTCTCATACAAATTAGATCTCCATATGTTTTGGGATTGCTGTGATATAAATGGATTTCCAACAAGTATTTTTGTTGATCTTTCACCCAAAGATCAGCCCGTATCTAGATAAGGATCTTTTCTTTTGAATTTAGCTAATTACAAAGGAATTTCTCCTTTCAAAAAGCGATATTTGATGCACAAACCGTGGATTTGTTTACATATTTCTTATCCAGCCCCTTTAAAGTAATTTCTTTCTTTTGTTATCTTTATTTAATGGCCTCGGGGTAGACAGCCGTTTCCGCCCTGGGGTTGATCGTCCTAGTAGTATTGTAGAGTAATTTTGTAAGCAGTGTAGCTCGTAATGTGTATTGTAACATTTTATTTGGAATATATGTATAAAAAAATGTCAGAAACATGAACATTGAAACATAGCAGCCATGCAAATATAGAGCTGTGACCTCCATAGCAAATATAGAGAGCATAGGTTCCAAATCTTTAACTCGGGGCGTAAAAAGGTGGGTGTAAAATTCAATGACCTATTTCTTCCGATTGAATGGCTTGAAAGAAACTTTAGAGACTTCTCTATTCTTCTACCGTTGGACTTTTCAGAAGTTTTGAATATTTTTCAAAATTACAGCGTATCTTCTATTTCAACTCATTTGAAGATGTGACGTCATCAAATTTCTAAATCAGAAACCAGATGAGTGACAGAATTTTGCTTGAGGCCATATTGTAGGCATTCATAAACCATGGTTTTCTTCGAAATTATTTCACGTTGCGTCAAACAGTTTAGAAATTACGATAGTTTAAAGTTTTTTTTGAAAATTTTTTGAAAATTTTTTGAAAATTCTTGAAGAAGAAGAAAAGCATGCTAATTCTGAAAATATTGAAGATTTCAGAAAAGTGCAACGGTAGAATTATAGATAAATAGCTAAACTTTCTTTGACATCATTCAGTTCAAAGAAATAGGTCACTGAATTTTACACCAGCCTTTTCAAAGATTTGGAACCTATGTTAATATAGAGCAATCATTTTGAGATACCTTGTATATAGCAATATGAAAACAAATTTTCATCCAACTAGGGCGCATCCAAAAGGAGAGCTGTGGAAGTCACGAAAGCATAGCTTTTAATGAATTTTGCGTTCATGAAAAGTAAGGGACAGTGCAAAGTTTATTTTATAACATGGCCGGTGCAAAACGCAACGTGGCAACTACTTTTTTTAGCTTGTGCAGACCTGGGTCAACACCTTTTACAAAGCAATATGAACGGGGCAGTAACTTTTTATAATCTCAAGATGAAGTTTGAAATATAAAATGGCTCATTTTGAGGAAAAAATTGTGAATCATGCAAGTCGAGAAATGCTTGGAATTATGATGCAAGCAATGATCGTCGTCAGTAGTCAGTCAGTCGTTTGCAAGAACGATTCATCGTTCATTTCTCTTCATCTTCAAAGTCGATTTTTTCGTTGAAAAATACTCGTAAGGGCAAGGATTGATTTTATTCTGATCTTTGGCTAATTCATCGGTGGTACTTTACATCATCTGTTGTTCATGAATACAGGAGACACATTTTCTAAGGAAAGGGTGACGAGGCCATTGGTTTTTTGTAACAATTTCATATAGGGCGAGCAGATTTTTTTGCAAGAATGTTTGTTCTCCACCGGCCATGTAATTTAATAAATTTTGCGCTGTCCCTAAGATAGAAAAGGAAATTCCAGATAGGAAAGTGTTCATGCTTTAAGAGCTGCTTCGAAGGAGCATATTATTCGTATACTCTCGATATCAAACCGTTGAAGACTACACTATTCTTACTTTTAAGCTAAGATTTTCGGTAATTTACATCATTCTTACTTGTTGGGGAGACGAGATGCGGTTTGTCCGAGGAAACTAATGTGTCCCCCCGTGCAGTAGGTTAATGCTCATGCGCAGTAGCGTTTTGGGTTGGAACTCTGATGGGCGCATGAGCATTAACCTACTGTACGGGGGGACACATAAGTTTCCTCAGACAAACCGTATCTCATCTCCCCAACAATTACTTTGAATTGCAAAGTTAAATCAGGAAATTTCAAGAGAACTGGGGGTCTAGATCTATCATATGAACACAAAACTTAGAAGGGAAACTCTTAAGAAACTGCGAAAAGTGAAAAGCTACGTGGATGATCTAATTTTCCTAACAACCGCAGCTTGAATAAAGAACTGAAAATTTATTCTTGAAATAAAAACTCTGGTACCACAATCGAATAAAGCTATTCAATAAACAATGTTATTAGGCTACCTTGAACTTTGCTGAATTTTTCTTAATCGCTCTCACTCGTTTCTCATTATTATCAAAATTTTCAGAGTCTGGAAAAAGTCACAGCTCCACAGCTGTGTGCCGGAAGAACCTTTTGCTTGTTAATCATTATCATCATAATCATAAACCTAACCCTAACCCTAGGTTTACAATAGGCAAGAATTAAAAATAGCTAATTTACAGCTAATTAGGGCCTACTTTATTACATATTTACAATATACAATTTAGGAAAAAAAGAATTATCAAAATGGGCAATGTATATCACAGGAAAAAGCACAAGCAAACTGTCTATCCTGTTAGAAACCAAACTTTTGGGACGTATGTTTTGCGGAGTCTACAGTTGCATTTATTACCATTCCATAATTCCGCAAACCTGATAAAAATATGGCCCATAGTTCCGCAAAATGATGAAAACTTGGCCCGTAATTCAGCAAGGCAAAGAACAAGGCAAAAAACCACAACTTCACCTTCACCTATATTTTACGATAGTTAATGTGGTAAAGAGGGTAAAATATAAGTATAAGTTTTAATCTTTTAAAGGCAACATTTCGTAGAGAATTTGTCATATGAACGTCATATTTGAGGAAGGTTTAGTAATTTTTCTAATAAATCTTGGAAAATTTTGGGTTACAGAAACTGGCAACCGGAGAAAGGTTGGATCTTTATCTAAACTCTAAAAATTGTTTGATGATCAGGAATGCTTATCGTTATCGGTGATAGTGATAACGCTCAAATGGACCTGCGATTTCGTTGTAGTTTTATCATATAGCTTCTACGAATATCTTAACACAGAACATTATTCCTTGAACATTTAACAGTAACTTTGAAGAGAAACTGCAACCAGTTCTCCTGCAACTAACTTTCAAGAAGAAACCAACCAACCTGAATTAACTTGAAACTAGAGCATTCTTTCTTGAACGTTCTTCAGTAACTTTAAGCAGAAACCTTAACTGCATTGGCATAACCAACTGTTGTCTGTAAACAACAAAAGGCCCGTCCTCTTGAATGACTATATTTTCACCAGACGGGTTCTTCTTAAATGCAACCTCCTACTGAGTGTTTGCACTAAAACATTGCTATTGTTCGTGTTTTGTTGAAAACAGAAATTAGCAGAGCAAACTAACTGGTATGCAGTACCTGCTTACAATAACTTCGTTATTCTCAACTTTCTCTTCAAGCTACGTTTCATTAAAGACAAATGACGGAGATATAAGGTGATCTAAATCAGGGGCCTGGGCAATCTAAATATAGCCTATTGTATTCCATTGTATTTGATGATATCGAGAGATTAGCAAGTCAGTTGGACAAATGAAAGCACTAAGCCATCTTTTGTTCTATTTTTAAACTAGGCGCTATATATCCGTCATTTGTCTTTAAAACTTTATTTGCTCACACTTTCAACACTTAAAACTTCACTGTAAATATCTTAAAATTTTGATGAAACTTTCACAACCAGACCTGCTTGCAAGATGCATTTCAATTTGGGTTCAAATTAATTTTGGATACTTTTCTCATAATTTGGAATGCTTTATTTCTTTCAAAAAATAGTCATTGGCCAAAAATTACATTCTGCGAATTGCCCTGTCAAAACAGTGCCATGATGATACAGATTTGGGCACAAAACGAATCTTAACCATCCTTAAAATCGATTGAATTTTTCTACATTTTCGAAAGAGTTAATAGTGTTGCCTTGATGATTAGCAACACTAGTAACCCTGATGGCTCAGTGGGAGCACGCTTGACTACATATCTGAAGGTTGGTAGTTCGAGTCCTCGCCCTACCGAACCTACTGCAAAGTGTGAGGAGAGTCGCCAACTCTCTGTAATGCCAGGCTAAATGAATCACGAGGTGTGGTCACATCGAGAGGAAGGACCAGGACGCTGCTTCGATAAGCTCAGCTTCTCACCGTCCTAAAACACTACCTTCGGATGCTAGGTAGCAATAGATATAAACTCTCGTGCAACAATGCAAATGTATCCGTTGTTTCAAAAATCATACTTTAAAAGCTCCGTAACCAATTCGCAGAATATTACATTATTCATCTCAATTTGGGTTCAACTAAATTTGTGATACTTTCTCATAATATTAAATGCTTACTTCTGTCAAAAGTTAGATACTAACTAAAAATTGCGTTCATCGAATTGCAACAGGCAAAAATGTGCTGTTGAATCTGATACAGATGCGGATGTATACACGAACACTCTTTTTCGTAACATAGGTTTCAAATCTTTGATAAGGCTGGTGTAAAATTCAGTTACGTATTGCTTTGAACTGAATGACTTCAAAGAAACTTTAGCTATTTCTCTAGAATTCTACCGCTGGACTTTTCTGCAATCTTCAATATTTTCAAAATAAGAGTGTTTCTCTACTTTTTCAAAAATCAAGAAAATTTTTCAAAAAAACTTAAAACCATTGTAATTTCAAAACTGTTTGACGCAACATGAGATAATTTCGCAGAGAACCATAGTTTATGAATGCCTACAATATGGCATCAAGCAAATGTCTGTTACTCTTCTGGTTTAAGATTTAGGAATTTGATGACGTCACACCCTCGAATGAGTTGAAATGTAACATACGCTGAAATTTCGAAAAATATTCAGAACTTCTGAAATGTCCAACGGTAGAATTAAAGATAAGTAACTAAAGTTTGTTTCAAGCCACTCAAACAGAAGAAATAGAATTTTACACCCACCTTTTTACGCCGAGTTAAAGATTTGGAAGCTATGCTCTTTTTCGTCCTTAGAACTGATTCAAAGTGTTTTTCCTTAGAATTGATTTAAAGTTCTTTTTATATTTGTAAAAGAGTGAACAGTGTTGTCTAGATTATAAACAACCCTTTTGCACATTAAAAAACATCTCAATGCAACTCTAGAACCCGAGAACGCTTTCTGACAAAGTTGCTAAAGAAGAAAGCAGTGCTGTATTTGAAGCAACCATAAATAAGCAAACCTTGGAGATGAGATACGGTTTGTCCGAGGAAATATATGTGTCCGTCAGAGTTCCAACCAAAAACGCTACTACGCATGAGCATAAACCTACTGTACGGGGGGGGGGGACACATTCGAATTATGACCTGGAGATTCTTGTTTCACTGTGCTCTTTGACTAGGACAAACCGTATCTTGTCTCCCCAACAAAACCACTCGTCAGATTGCTTCAAACAAGGTCTCAAGCTCTAAGTTGAAACCTGTCCTATTCAAATATGCATAAAATGGTAGGATCATTGAAATTACAGCTCCACCACAGAAGCACACAAACAGGGCATAACGTAACTTTTCTGGGACATTGGAATAGCAAACGAGAAAATGAACGTAAAGCTGAGATATATACAAATTATGACGACACCACCAGCCTTACGCCTTAAAAATATGGGTGGGACTTTTAATTAGAGAAATTTTGAAAAATCTTTTGAGACGTCAAGCTAGTGATTAGTAAAAATGTCTTACCAGGAAATAAAGTCTTGACGAGATCTTAATGAGGAACCCAAGCAGCCGTACGTTGTAACAACAATGGGCGTATTCATTAAAGTAATTTGACGTCATTCTCTCACACGATTTGCTTGTGAAACAGCGTAGAACAATGAGTTATAAACCACACAGAACAAATACAAAAATGTGTATACATGGCGATAAAACTTTGTGAAATGTCACTGTCTGACTAATGTCTGCTTTTTGGTGAAATTTGACAAGAAAAATGCTGCTGACTTCAAGAAAATTACTTTTTCTACTCTTTCTCATCAGCATATTAACTATTTGCCACAGGCAAACTTGCTTTCATTAAGTTTTCCCAAACTACACATAATCAACAAATAACGGTATTTGCATGCATGGCGACAGGCCCGTAGCACCTATTGGGGCCGGTCGGGCCCGGGCCCCCCCAATAATTTCCAGAAGTTGAATTTTTTATTCTTCATAATAACATAGAAAACTGATCATCAGTGACAGGCCCTTGGCACTGAAGCGAGTGAAGACCTATCTAAGTTCAACAACAGCAAACTACCGCCTCAACCACCTGATGGTGAAACATGTGTACAACGACAGAGTTGATAAATTCAACCTTGTCAGCATCGTAAACGAATTTGTCATAGATTTCAATGCAAGGAAATTTAACTTTGGAAAGCTCAACCCTTTTGACATCAGAAGCACTTCATCAAGAGAGGCGAAAAGTACCCAGACTTCAAGAATCAATAATCATATCTAAACTAACGAGCAGTGGCGTGGTCCTCGAGATCCTCGAAAACCGAAGAGAAAAAAGCTTGGTATAGCTGGGAAAGAAGTTTTCAAGACATGTCAAATCTTCCATTTAGCATTGGCAAATATGAAATCAGGGGATGCATTCTAAGCCAAAGTAAAGGATGTTTCTTCAAAAATTTTCCTCATGCTTCAACTCATAAGAGAACTGTCACAACGCTATCAAAGATTCCTGGTCGCTAATGGCAAGTATGATATTGGGAGATGCATCCTAAGCCAAAGTAAAGGGCGTGGCCCCAAAAATTTTCCTGGGGGCTTCCCCCAGACCCCCTAATTTCAATTCCGCCCATTTAATTTACTCTGGCGATGCCATTGCTTTTGCAGGACGCCATGAAATTTGTGTGATGACTTTTGTAAATCAAACATCAAGTAAATCTTACGCAATGCTCTCGACATTGGATTCGTAAATTTCCTATTTTTCTTCAGGACCTCCGATCATAAAATGCCCTTTCAGCAATGCACAGAAGGGCGTATCTTTACCCCTTCGGTGTGAATTAGTGCCCCTCCAATCTCAGAAACGCTCCTACGGGCCTGATGGCGATAAAAATTTGTAAAATTTCACCGTCTGACTAACGTCTGATTTTTTGGTAGAATCGGACGAGGAAAGTGCTGACTTGGAAAAATTATTCTTTTAGATTATTATCCTAACTTTAGCCAATTAATTCATTCAAAAACTGTTCTTTTTAAATTCTCCTAAACCACAGACTTTCCAAACTTTCAACATAAAGAAGAATTTTTATTCAAGCCGATAAAAATTTGTGAAATCTCTTGAAATCAGACAAGGAATGTGCCGACTGCAAGAAAACTAGTTTTTCCAATCAGTAAATGTTCATTTGAATTTTTCATACAACAAACGCATTCTGCAAATATCAGATGCATTTACGAAGACATGACTCTAAAAATGTATGAATTGCCACTTCAGCCAGCATCTAATTTAGTACGGTGGTGAAAAAAGTGCACAGAAAATGTTTTCAAATATCAGCAATTCAGCTATTTGATCAAAGCGAAAAAAAATTCAGAAAATATTTCATCAGAATATTAACTATGTTTTAAATAATCCTACAATCCTCGAAGTTTTTCTATCAGACAACTTGTACTGCAACGTAAACAGGAAGAAACTTAACATCATTTTCGGTTCATTTTGAATTTGGAAGCAGATGGTATGTTTATCCGTGTGCAATGAATATAGTGAGGTTAGGGACAGTGCAAAATCTATTAAATTACATGGCCGGTGGAAAACAAAAATTCTTGCAAAAAATCTGCTCGCCCTGTATGAAATTATTGCAAAAAACCAACGGCCCCGTCACCCTTTCCTTAAAAAAAGTGTCTCCCGTATTCATGAAGAACAGATGTTTATTTTTTTTATTTTTTTATACATCATTCAATAACTTACAATACATATTACATTCAACGTTACTTACAAAATACCATACCCTACTACTAATACAATACCAATTGGAGCGAAAACTACGGCTACCTCATGGCAACATAAAACAGGAAATACGAACATACCACTGCACGTAACTGCTAGAGAGAAAAATAATTGCTAATACTACACGTAACCTTAAAGGGGACCTACATAAAACTACAAGTAACTGCTACTACAAATAAAAGGAATGTTTAAAATACAAACGGAAAACTAAGGTACAAGCGAAGGAAGCTTGCAATCAAGTACGGTAATTGCAAGTGTAGGTTTGAAACTTAGAGCCAAACATGGTGAATTTGCAAATCTAAGTTTTGATTGCAAGCTGCCTTAAGACGTTACATAATTACAAACGAAGAGAAATGCTAAAAAACAAACACATACAGAAGGGGTTTGGTAGACTAACTACTTCAGTCCCAATTTCCGCTTCAGTCTATCAATAGCGATAACTACGAACGTGTAATCAGTCTAGGGGTTTGGGTGTTCTACGTAGGGATATGAGTGATCTTTAATCAAAGCGTTCAACAGATGTTGTAAAGTACCACCGATAAATTAGCCAAAGACCATAATAAAATCAATTCTTGTCCTTACGAGTCTTTGTCAATGAAAAAATCGACTTTGAAAATGAAGAGAAATGAATGATGAATCGTTCTTGCAAACGACTGACTGACTACTGGCTGCGATCATTGCTTGCATAATAATTCCAAGCATTTCTCGACTTGCATGATTCACAATTTTGTCCTCAAAATGAGCCATTTTAAATTTCAAACTTTATGTTGAGTATATAAAAAGTTACTGCCCCGTTCATATTGCTTTGTAAAAAGTGTTGACCCAGGTCTGCACAAGCTCAAAAAAAGTAGTTGCCCCGTTACGTTTTGCACAGCTATGTTATAAAATAAACTTTGCACTGTCCTTTACCTCATAATGGTTTGCCTGATACACTAAAATCATTTTATAAACTATCATGATCTTGCTATAATTTTTCATTCGTGGGACTACCCTGATCAACGACAACTTCAATATTTGATATTTGATGTTCAATAGCAATGTCTCGAGGAGAGAGTCCTGCGGAATACCACAAAATTAAGCTTACGTGTTTTCAGCTAGTGTTAGGCACTTACTTCGACATGATAGGTCGACGAAGATCTATCTACTATATCAAGGCTTTTAGCATTTATGCTGCCACTTTAGTAAACCTGCTTTAACAAAAGGTATCCTGATGAAAATATTTTAAAGCTGAAGACTACGTTGCTCGCAAAGGAGAGCCCAACCCCCTGGCAGAGCCCAGGAAAATGCTCAACCTTCCTCCACTCGAGATAAATATTTGTTTTTGGTAGAGCCTTCCTCATTCTTGAAAAGAAACTGGGTGTGTTTAGGGCGTGGCATAAATTATTCTTTTGTTTTCAGAGACAGACCGTCCTCGCGGTTAATGACTGTGTGTGACCGTAATGTTTTCCTGACTCTGCCTCCTGGAAGTCGCGCATCTCACCTGACAAGAGGACTTCGTTGTCTATGTTTGTTGATCTGCATTTTTTTATCGAAGTTCGCTGCAACAACAGACCCCTGTCATCGCAAAACTAAATTTTTCACCGTTGCCTCAAGAGTTTAGGCAAAACTGGTGAATTCTTGATTCTCAGAATGGCAAAAAGGCTGTTCTCGAAGATGAATTATTTATGTTTTTGATCCTGGAAAGATATTTGCATAGGTTTCGAAGCACTATCACAGACGGTTGAATTGCCTCAAACATAAGATGTGAAGTGTTTTTGAACCCATAATGGGCCTAGTCGTTGGGTAACTAATTACATGAAAAGGCTATCATCAGCAAACAACGATGGTCCAGGCACGGTCCAGGCTGGTGTTCCTGGAAAGATCTTTGCATTGCTTTGAGAAAATTAAACTGAAAACTAGAAAACTGAATTGTTCAAAATCGTTTTAAGTTTGAAGTTTTTTTTGTTGACCACTCTCCAAATATGGCATTGCTGTGGTCACATGATCAGAGTTAGAACGATGAAATGTTGAAAATTTAATTGCCTATTAAATTTGACTAAAAGTCACGAAGAGTGGGGGTTATATCTGTTGTCGTTTTAGGGCAGTGCAGCAAAGTCTGGTACGGGGGGGGGGGGGGCACAAATGCCCCCAAGTACAAGCAGGGTTAAAGGGCTATTGTCACCCAGGGTCCTTTGCGGGCATGCTGAAATTCTAGACTGTCTGAAAATCAGTTTTGGCATCAGCGGAAACCAAGAATCCGCATGGATTCACTGCAGAAACTGATTGACGAAGTAAATCCACAGAAGGCCTAGGATCTATTGGAGGATGAGTAGAACAAATTTAATTTCTGCTCTGCTCGCCCCTGTGTGAAAGGTCCCTGTTGGTTATAATTTGGTTGTTTTAGTTAGCATAAGGATGTCCAAGATATTTGAATCTGCCAATTTAAAAAGGAAGATTTAGCGACTGCCTACATATTATTTTATCAATTTGAATTGTTAGCAAAAGAAATCCGCATGAATCCTAAGTTGGTTTGCCATGTAAATGTTGGGTGGATCTAGAAGATTACACGAGAATTGGACACTTGTGCCACACACAGTGAAAGATTGAGTGCGCCGTGGTACACTCTTTTTTTTATAAGAATATTTTTTATAAGAATATTCAGGCTCAGAATCATCCAAATTTTAAGAATATTATAAGAATATTGCTCAGCCTCAGCTCGCATATTTTTGTCTCATTTTCCAGCAGTTGCCTGTTTTGCGATGTTCATAACATTCTTATTGTTACAATTGCTTAAATCATGCTCAAATTTGTCTTTCGTTCGACCATTTCTTCATAATCATATGACACGTCCTTGAACTTTGTTCCCCGGAAACCATATCAGATTTGAAAAAATAAGAATACTTTAAGAGTATGTTGAGGCTAAAAACGAAAAATTTGTGTAGTGTAGATCTTTTAGCTGTTAGGGAGTTTACAAAACCATGACACCTACTGGCAATTGCAACAGTAACGCAATGGGACTGGTACAGTTACAAATCTCTACTACAAATATCTGCTACAAAGCCGTTACGATCCAAGAGCGCCGCTCCTCCAGAGAACAATATTATCGTATAAATAGAAGGACCAAAAGCGTTTCTCTTATTTTTTATATTTGCTGACATCAGCAAAACTTAATATATATGGCCTCATTAATTTTATGACATCATTGTTCCAATAACGAAGTGTAAAATATAAATGCTTGTTGTCTAATTTGCTTTATCTTATTGATTCACATTTACTAATATAAATAAAAGGTCAAAACTTACAAAAACTGCGAAGAAAGTCAGAACATGAAAAAAAGGCTAATTTAAAGCTAATTGTGTAAAAATAAAAACTGAATTTGTTTTGAAAGTACCTGTTTTGAATTTACAACATGTTTCCTCCTATTTAAAAAATTATGAGAAAATTGGTTCAGCAGTTAATTAAATAGAATTTTTCTTGTAAAGAAGGCATAAATTTGCCAATTTTCTTTGTTTTTTTTTCGTTGCCTGGCAACGAATCACGTGACTAATTCATTGCCATTGTTATATTTGAAATGCAAATTGTCTAAAGAAGAATAGGGGTACGCCTTATTGTTAATCTCTTGTAACTTTGGAGAAAAAGAGGAGGTGCGGGGGGGGGGGGTGAAAAATGCCCCCAGTATAAAACAACAAAACAATCGCCCAGTACGGATAGGGCAGGAGCATTGATCAGTCTAAACAGGAGCCTGCTCCATTGCACTTTTGGAGATCCATTTACTTCCTATGCATGAATCATTTCCTAAAAATATTTGCAAATTTTTATTTCAATATTCTACTATTTCACAATGAAGTAGTTGAACGTTGTAGCGGCGCCAGGGGGTGGACGAGGGTGGACAAATCCACTTCATTTTTCTCAAGTCAGCATTCTTTCTGGAAAAGTACGGCAAAAGATGATTGGGTATTCACGCCATTTTACTCAGCACTACCACCCCACTATTTTACGACTTATGCTGTAATACTGAAGGATTTAAACTCTTTCCTTAGCTTGTACAACTGAATGCCTTAGAAGAGCCATACATCGAAATACTAGGGTCTACTTGGGTAAAATGGGTAAACTAGGATATTATTATTATTATCAATTTCTTTATAATGGACGTTTAAAAATTAGTTAAATTACAGCTAATTGCCAGCAACCTGAAAGTAACCTAGAAGAATGGGTAGTGTTGATTGCTGGAAAACAGTAGACCTGCAAAGATTTTGGTAAGGGTAGAACCGAAAGTGAAGTGAGTACATCAGCGCCGATGGCAGGTGGATCAACGCCCGGAAATTTTTTTAGGGACCACGCCCTTTACATCGTGGGAAACGTCCTTTTTATCACAAAACACGCCCTAAATCTATATTACTTATGGACCAATTAGGAGCAGCTGCAGAAAGTGGTCTCAAACAAGTCCCCATTCTTCATGTTTATCCTTAGCTTCTCAATTTTATTCAACAACGCTAGATTGTTTGCAGAAGCGGAAAAACGTGCTGTGGACATCTTTGTCTTGGCCTTACAACAATTGCATAGGTCAACTTGGATTTCTATTGGCCACTTTAACTTGAACATAAGTCAACTCGGCTTCTCATTTGTTACTTCAAATCCCACCTATGCTCGCGCCTGAACTTTGTGAAGAAGAGCTAATCGGTCATTGGCTTAAGCCCCGGTCAAACAGATCAAACATTTCACCTAACATTCTTAAAACAAATGTTTGATGAAATGTTGGGCCTGTTTGGCCACCTTGTTTGGTCACATAACATTTGTTTGGTGATGTTGGATGAAGTTTGATGGAAGTCAAAAACAAATTTTGTTTTTCATTGTTGTGTGAAATGTTTGATCTGTTTGGCCACTCCAACAAACTTTTCAACAAACATTTGACCTCGTTTTGATCCCACGCACGCGCATATCATAAAAAGTGATGACACTCCTGTTGTTGTTCCGTATTGTTCTGCACTCGCCATTTAGGTTATCGGTTGTCTTAAGTTTAGTGTTGAAGGAGAGGAGAAAGCAAATTTACAGGAAATAGAACAACAGAGGAATCAAACGAACACGAATTAGATTATGACGAAGAAGAGTGCAATGCTGCAACAACTTTACTTTTTAACTTCCTACTCTCATTCTCGTCATTGTCCGTTATCTTATTCTTTATCGCGCATTTTTTCACTTTGTTTCTTTGTGCACGCTCCGCAGCGACTCAGTCACTGCGCTTCTGATCACGGCTTTCAACAAAATGTTTGACAAAATGTTAGGTGAAATGTTAGTTCTGTTTGACGTTTGACCACTTGCTCGCGACATGGAGAAAACTAAAATTATAATTCCGATAAATGTTGGGTGAAATGTTTGCTCTGTTTGACCAAGGCTTTACAGATTTGCGCAGATCTAATGTATGGGCAACTAACTCAACAATATTCGGACCCACCTATGGTCCAGAATGTAATGAAGAAAATGGCAGTAACTTCAAGACCATGCTGGTCAGTAAAATGCTCCCACTTGTATTTGAAAGCGAAGCAAAAATTTTCTTCACAAGGGTGAAAGTGTAGTCATAGGCGATGACGTCTGAATGAAATCAAATGCGCACAAAAGGGTTACGCTCTTACGCACACAATCCACCTTTTCAAGGTCAGAGGCGCGAAAGCGGAACTTTTTTGTTCTTTGAGATATAGCATTTTTGAGTCCAAAATCTTGTTCTGCGTACAAGATTTAGCAAAGTAGCAAATTTTCACATTCATATATGTCTTTATTTCAAAATTATGACAATTTCGAGAATGAAATTAAAGTCATAAGGGCTTTGACCGTGAAATCAAAGTTTGGACAAATTTTTGTCCAAACTCCGATTTCACGGTCAAAGCCCTTATGAATTCAAATTCTTTATATCATCATAATTTCTAAATAAAGACAGATATGAATGTGAAAATTTGTTTCAACACTAAACTTTGTACGCACAATAAGGTTTTAGTCTCAAAAATGTAAAATCTCAGACAACAAAATACTTCCGCTTTCGCGCCTCTTACCTTGAAAAGTGGATTCAATCATGATACGAAAAATTAAACAAATCAGAATTTTCTAAAAACGCAAAATATTCTGAATAATACCGGGTGACTAAAAAAAAGAATCCCTGTTTAGAAGACCACAGATCCCTTGAGATCAAGACGATAATGTTGGCAAATATGTCATTCAATAGTAAACATGTTCAAATATATTCTAAATTTACCCTGGGTACCAGCCTCTCTAACATAAAAACGGAGACCAGCCTCTCTGTTTTTATGTTAGAGAGGCTGGTACCCAGGGTATTCTAAATTTTACCTGCTTGAAATCGGCCACTCCGTTCTGAAATTATAAGAGATTTTCTGGAGGAAGCCCCTCCAAGAAACTTCGAAACACTGCATAAAATCACGACCAAATTTCTTGTAAGCCTTATGGCAATGGCTTTTTTATCCCGTTGGGAGATGAAAATGTCATCCCTAGGGGCAAAACAGATCATTCCGGACGATTTCATCTTCCCAAGAGGCCAAACATGTCAACATGTTGAACTCATTGAGATCAAGCAGACAGCTCGGGAAATGTTGATCGTTGTTTTGAGCCTGTTTTGAAGATTTGTCGAAAGGGCTTTATGGAGAAAATCCCTTATAACTTCAGAATGGAGAGGCCGATTTCAGTCAGGAAAATATTGAGGTCCATTTGAACATGTCTGCTATTAAACGTTGTGTTTTTCAATATCTTCATCTTGATATTCAGGGAATAGTGATTTTTCAAAGAGGAATTCTTTTTATTGACTCACCCGGTGAATGCTGAATTGCTGTTACTGAGAATCTGCTCGCGTAACGGTCGCTTTAGTTTGGATCCGCCCCGTTTACATGGCATGACATTTGTTGAAGAAATCATAAGATGTTTTATTGAGAGATTGATCAAATTCATTTGACTTGAATTGAGTTTAAACAAACCCTGGTCGATTTTGTCTTTTGCAAGAAAAATGCAGAGCTTTTTTGACTGGAGAACCATACTATGTTTTTCCAGTCAAAATATGTCAAAGAGTTGCTTCTTACCTGATATTACCAAATCTCTGCTTTATGACAGCCAATTTTTAGCACTTTCTGCCAACACTGTTCGATAAGTATTCTACCACTGTGCGACTGTAAAAACAAGGAATCGAAATGTCTTTAGGATGGGCGTAGCTCGATAAACGTACTATCTGCTTTCAAATTCAAAACGCAACGATAATGAAGTCAAGTTTTTTCCCGTTTACGGTACGTTGCAAGCATGACCACTTTCTGCCAACGCTGTTCGTTAAGTCTGCTACCACTGTAAAAACGAAGAATAAGATGCGTTGCTCTAGTGGCTCGACAAACGTACCATCTGCTTTCAAATTCAAAACGCAACGAAAAAGATGTCAAGTTTTTTCCGGTTTACGTTGCAATGTAAGCATGACCTAAGTTCCTTGTCTTGTACGAAAGTAACACTTGCCTCCTCCATCCATCCCTGCGTTTACCCTTCCTACGCACATGCGGATAACCGTCAGCAGGTGACTGCTCTCGATGTTCTGCTTCAAAAAATACTTGACGAAATCCAGGGCCGCCGAGAGCCAGGGCGGGCCCCGGGGCAACTAGTGGATGCGGGCCCCTTGCTTGGCACTGGCAATTGGTCCCTCAAGGCCCTCTAACTTTTGCGTTATGTTGTTGTTGTTATCACTCCTTTTGTAGCAGCAAGTCAACAGAGGGAGGGGGCGAGACAACAGACTTTTGGAATGAGTCTACTATGAGTGCACAGTTGGGAAAATTTCGTGAATTCCAAAACATGAAAATCGTGAATTTTTATGTCGGATTTTGTGACTAAAGTTCAATGCAATGTCCAATCCTCATCAATTTCTAGCAGCAAAATGATCCACGGTAAGAACTAGGCATGTCGGAATGAATTTCTATTTTGGAAGGCTATAACTTGATGCGAGCGCAGCGAGCAAAAATTGGGTTGGGGGGCTCGCCCCCGGGAAAATATTTCATGACCACGCCCTTTAGATCGCTGGAAAATGCATCATTTTTGTAAAATCTGCCATTTAAAGAGGCAAAGGATCGTGACTGATGGAGGTTTTTCCGGGAAATTTTGAAAATAGAACCTCAATCAATTTCACGAGGATATACCGGGTCCGCCAAAATAAACTATGCACGTTTGACAGGCCAGAATAAATCGTACACTGGACCGATTTTGCAGATTTATGACTAAATCATTTGCAGAAAGCTTGAATCAGATGCTGGGATTTTTTGCAA
>REGL01000221.1:0-13848 GCA_004194395.1 Aurelia aurita complex sp. Pacific | reverse complement strand
GGGAGGGGGGGAGGGGGGGGGGGGGGGTGGGGATCAAAGAGGAAAAATTTTCTCAATTCTGGCCACGGGTAATGGGAGTGCACTGGGGAACTTTTTGCCATAGTGCTTACCAAATTTACCAATGCTGTCAAAATCAACATAGGGCTCAAATCTTTAAAAAGGTCGGTGTAAAATGCTATTGCAGTTTTCTTTGAATAAAGTAGCTTGGAAGGAACTAAATCTCTTTTGCTATAAATCTGCCGTGGACATTTATTGATATTTTGTTTTGTTTCAAAATGGCGGCATTTCTTAAATCTTACGCTATGACGTCATCAAATTTCTAAATCCTAAACCATAAAGATACAGATTTCTACTTGCCACCAATGAATTTTTCCAAAAATAACTAAATTGCCGCCATTTTGAAAAAATCAAGACATCAAACAATTTCCACGGCAGATTTACAGCAAATTATCATAAGTTCCTTACAAGCCATTAAAAATTCAAAGAAAAATGTCATAGAATTTTACACCAAGCTTTTTAAAGATCTGAAAGATTTGAGCCCTATGCTGTCAAAATCAATTCTGTTACCAATGTTGTACACTAAAAGTAAAAAGATAGGTACTTCTGACTTTTATATAGATTTGTCCAATTGCCTTTGTTCTGGCCAAAATAAATGTAAATATTATTGGTCTTTTGGGAACAGGGGTCGATTGCCGATTGCCCTTGTTGCCCCTTTTGTGTACGGCCCTGTGTCAAAGTGTCTACAAAATCAAATCCATTTCTTCGATGCACGTTCTCGCTAAATTGCCAAAAAGCCAAAATCAGCAAGGAGCGTTGTGAAAAATTGGTTGTCATCTGGGAACTTTCATGATGCACGATTTCACGTTTTGAGTACCAAATTCATATCATGACCAAATTGCTCTCCGATGTTTCCTTTCCTCGAATTCTAGTTATTTTTATTCACATCGGTGCTTTCGTGAAATTTTACATTAATAGCAGTACCAGCTACCTGTCAAAATTACGGCATCCAAAACTAGCGGCAATAGTCCAATTTGACTCAAATAACTATATGCTTATGTCATGAAGCAATTTCTTAGCTTGATACAATTTCTCTTGACAAAATTTCTCGATAAGGAAACATATCTTAGAATTCTGACAATCACATTTTTCCCATTTAAAAAACTATGATTTTTTTTACAGTATAAATGTAAAAAAGTCGTTTAATAGTTTTTTTCCGGTCTTCAATTAGCTAATTTTTGGTGACCCATCAGTTTGGTTTCTTATCAAAAGTTTTCTGACGGAAATGCGTGTATTTGTGCACTAGGACTACCCATCCTTGCAACTTTCAACGAGAGGCACGGCCCAAGTAATATAAACAACTGGATTTTTTATTGCAATGAAAAGTATAACACGTAAATAATTGAAGAGACTGTAAAGTGAACCCCGCTTGCAACCTAAATTTCATCGTGATGGTCGTGATGGTATAATCCAATCACCACTGTACAAGTGTTGAAGTACGCGTGGCTGTTTGTTTGGCAACGTTTTCTTCCTTCAGTATTTTCCGTCTTGTGTGACAGTAGACAGGAATTTGGGACGTGTTTGATTGCTAACAATTTTGAAAGCGGTGGACTTGGTAGGCTGAGAAGTTGTGTTTGATTGACCCTGAAATCCTCATTAGCGGTACATTTTGTGTAGGTTTGGAATGCCCCTTGAACCTTTTGTTCCAAATGGCAGAAGGTTTGGAAGGTTTGGCAGAATTGGTGCATCAGAATTGTTTTCAGAATTTGGTAGGTTTGGAATTCCCAATCAAACACACCATTACTTACATTGAGTAACTAAAAAGCTTCAAGAGCATCCCAAGGGTAGCCTGCGTGTAGACTATACCTAAAGGAGATGGCATATTTTTCCAAAGGCGTTACAGTTTGCACGCGGGTTGCCTGAAGGGGGTGGGTCCTTCTTCCCAGTTTTGCGGGCAACCTAAGGCACTTCCGTGCTGATAAACAGCTGTCGATCAAATGCAGTTGCCAGTTCTAGTTCACAAAAATCCCAGTCCAAGTACAAAATTCCCAGTTGCATAATATCATTTTGGACAAGTGTCAGATCCGCTTTACCCGTTGAAGATCCCTTTTTTGAAGGAAAGTTTAGCGACATTCACCTCAAACTTTGTTTTGAGCGTTGTCAAGCATTGTCAAATCACCCAAAAAGTCCAGAAACCCAAAAGCAGAGTAGACACAAGCATACCTAGGCAATATTTTTATAATTTTTCAAAAATGACGAAAATAAAGCCTAGGTATTCCTTTGAACATTTAGTTTCATGGAAAGTCCATCCCACTTTTCTACGATGGCGACGCCCCTGCTTGTAAAATGCAAACTCTCCAAATTCTAGCACATTCTCTAACTCATTCTCTCCATAGTTACTATGTTCTCTCCAAAATCACAGCAGTTGGGGCGGGGGCTTTTATTTCGGATTCCTGTTACAAAATTGACGAAGTGCTGCGTCACGATGATGCAATGAGAGATAACCTCTTGAAACTTTTGGAGAAAATCCTGAATGCTGAGATCTAAAAATGCACAATCCTATTTTCCTGGCAAATCCCTTTCGCACCCCTTTTCTCAGATGAAAACAAATTTTTTGGAATTTTCCAAGCCGCACCCTTTTTCACATTTCCGGCTATGCAAATCGATGCAAATACGCCGGGAGCGTTATTATTCTGCTTTCTAGATACTTCACATATGGTGAATACAAATTGTTGTGCCTAGCAAAGCAGAGAAAATTTGGATATAGCTAACGGCAAATGACAGTAGCTTGGAAGTGATGTGGAAAGGTGTGTATGCTTGTAGTGGACTGGACTGAATCATCTGAAGACGCTAGTTTCGTTCTGTTTTGCTGGGTAGGCCTAGCCTTGTGATGGCCATGCAAAAGCAAAGTAAAACATCTTGCATTACTATGCGATTAACCAAGATCTCGGATTAACTAATTCACTTCCAACGAACAAGCAAAATCAATCAATGAAAATACTACGAAAGAACCATCTTGCCATGGATTTACAACTCCAAACGAACTTTAATGAATACAAGTTTGAAAAGTAATTGAGAGCTGAATGTCTGAATGTCTTCGTACCTTTCTTGCAGAATCTTTCCAGATTCAACTATTTACAGATTTATCCTCTCTTCGTTCGTCTGTGTGCTTCAGGCCAAATTTTCTGACGAAATGAAATAGAAATAATGGCGTTTCAAATATGACACAATTCCGTTAGAGACAATCGTTGTCCAAGTAATCTCGTTAGAGTTGAACGTGCACTGAAACAAGGTTCACTTTTGAGTCAATCAGCCCATTGCAGTCCAGATCCCCAGGGGGCGGGGTGAACTTGCAAATTCGCAGGTGACGGAGAGGTGTCAGACATTTTTTGGGTCTCCTAGTCACTGCTCCTACAATTTTTGGACATTAAGTATATTCTTGTGGTGGCATGTGATTAGTTAAGATAATCGAACATTTTTTCTTCCAAAAAACTGTCATACTCCCTCACAATCAGTTCGACAGTTGGCATATTAAAAAATTGATGCACCAAAGTCGCGGTCCAAACGCCAAGGTCAGTACATTTTAGCCATAACATTCAAGCAAGTAAAAACATATACAAAATTAAGGTAATTAAGTTGCGTGAAAAGTTGTCTCTCAATGTCTTCCTACCTCTCTCTTCCACAATCTGTCCGGATTGAATCATTTGCAGATTTCTCCTCTCTTGTTCTCGTTCATATGTGTGCTTCAAGCTAAATTTTATGACGACATGAAATGGAAATTTTCATGGAATTTTCCAACACAACGTAATTCTCTTAGAGACATTATCTGCACAGTAATCTCGTCAGAGCGGAACGTGCGCCAAAACAAAGTTCACTTTGTGAGTCAGGCAGCTCGTAACCTTTGTCTTGAAACCAACAGGCACTTTCTTACTCAACATCAATGGCCTCTTCATAAAGGCACGAGAAAATACACAGTGATGCATTAGAGATTGACAAAGCTGCCAGCAAAGGTCATGTAGACAAAGGATAAACAATGTGAAAGGGTCATCCACTTTAAAGGGTAATCTCGTGCAGAAATTCACTTATCGCAGTAATGTACCATTGATTGATTGTCAGTCGCGTACCTTTGGTATTGTCTGTAATGCATGTACAATTCAATCTTTTATCATTCTAAATTCAAAGGTACGGAATGCCGGTCACTAAAACTACGTTAGTGCTGTTCATAGAAATTTCTATGGTGCTGTTTGTGTACCTGAAAACAAGCCCAAACAGGGAAAAAATATTGCGCAACGGAATGTTTGTTTTTTCACAAAGGATGCCACCTAGATTGGCTACACAATCTCTGTATGCCCCTGGCCAACGGCAACACTAGTCTAGATGCCACCAATTAGAAGATTTCGTTCTGAGTAGCCTGCGTGCAGACTCTACTGATTTCTTTTCAGAGAGGTTCTCCTCCAGGAGAACCTCTCTGAAATGAAAGGAAATCAGTAGAGTCTGCACGCAGGCTAGTTCTGAGCTGATGCCAAAACGTTTGTCATTATCTTGCAGAAGAAAGCTGGGGTGAACTTTCCAATGAAAAGATTCCGATATAACAAATATGACAAAGCGATTCGTCGCAGCACTCGGGAACAGAATTCCGACTTCCTTCGGAGCTCACTTCTTCAAGAGCAAACAAATGAAGGACAGATTTTGTAACACAATAGCATGAGTTGCTTTTGATTGATACCACAATTCAAACTGATTATCGATAACAGACAAAAGAAATCTTCCCAACCAGTAATTCAAAACAAAAAATGCCGTAAAAGTTGCCCTAAAACCAGTAGGGCAAACTGTTGCCTTGTGCACGCGAAAGATGGTTTTTGTCATAGATCAGGAATGAATATTGAAAGAAGGATAAACCTAAAGGTCTACCTCTTATTATTTGTGACTGGAGTGTTTCACTTAAAGTGAATATGACGCGAAAATTCTTGTTGTCTTATTCCATGCAGTAAACATCGCTGGTCATCATGGTCTTTTAGTATCCACCCAAACACTTTGCGTCACAAGCCAAAACTCGACCCAGATCTACCGGACACTTTTTTGAGCAGAAAGTTGATTTTCAAATGGCTATATCTAAAAAACCGTTTAGTTTAGGAAAGTTTAACGTTGACGGTCGAAATCAGCACATTTGAATCGACGCTTTTCATCAACAAAAATTTTCGCGTCATATTCACTTTAAAGGGAATCGACATAGTTAAAAGCTGCCCTGACAGGTCAAAAATATATTCTATTATACTCGACCACTTTGACGCATCCGGTCTTATTGTGTAGCTAACGAAACAATGGGTTTGTGGGCGTTTCTTCAGCCTATTTATAGCGGCTACGAGATATAGCTATGTCTAGTCCCTTTAAGCACTAAATATACGAAAATTGCAATGCCTTCTGTTCGGCTTCTGAACCAAAAGAAGAAAATCTGTCAGGCAGATGATTAGATTTACCCTTCTTCTTTTATTACAAACTCATGACCGAGGTAAGCAACTGATGTTCTTGTGAAATCTATTGTTGTGTGCTGCAGATCGCTTTGTCATATGTTACCATTAATTGTTAGATGGGGCAAACTCTCGCCTTGTGCACGCGAAAGGTGATTTTTAAGAGAAGTTATGTGCTTAGAACGAAAAAAAAAGGGTAAATCTAAAGATCTGAGTGGCGCATTTTGTTTATTTGATTCAGAAGACGGGCAGAAAACATTGTAATACTCGCATATTTAGGGCTTAAATGAAACGATTACAAAACAGCTCCTGAATCAAATAAACAAAATCTGCCGGACAGAACTTTAGATTTACCCTTCTTCTTTCGTTATAAGCATATAACTTCTCTTAAAATCACCTGTCGCGCGCACAAGGTGAGAGTTTGCCCTACTAGTTTCAGGAAGACATTTGCGGCTTTGTTTGTTTTGAATTACTGGTTGAGAGAATGTCTTTTGTCTGCAGTCGTTAATCACTTTGAATTGAGGTGTCAATCAAAAAGCAACTGCTACCTTTGTATTACAAAATCTGCCCTTGTTGTTTCCACCTTTCTTAAAGACAAACCGCTAAAAACAAAGGAAAACTCTCAAAAATAATTGGCTGAGTATGACAGTCACTTTACCATGATCTGATGTCAATCATTTTCATAACATTCAGCTAACAGAGGAAAATTGCTTTGAAGGTCAAGGAAGATTCTTGACATGAAAAAAATGTGCCGTTGTTCGTCAGCGATCAGGAGATGGAAACTTAGCTGTATTTGTTTTTGTAATTCAACTGTCTGGAAGCTTCGTTCGCTGAATATGACCTATCAGCAGCAAGGCTATCAGCAAGGCATGACCAACTTACTAAGGGTTATGCCCGATAAGTTTAGTGCGTTCTAATCTTGGCATTATCATAGTCCAAAAGTTGGACAGTAGGCTTACAGTTCGATACAATAATTGTTAATATCGGTTCCTTGCATACCAAGATATTCATTGTTGAAGGTTCATATTTGCAATCAACCAGAAACCAGAGCTACAGAAAATAGGCCTAATGCAACGGTGAAGATAATCTAGGTGAAGCAGAAGTTTATTTAGCTGATAAAGGTGAAACGACGGCCCAATTACACCATGAGCGGATATTTGTTCATCCGGACGGAAAGCTGGAAATCTATACCTCCCGTTAACATGAACACAATAGCAAACGCTAACAGTAACGTGTAGGTAGCCGGATGAATCTTCATCCGTTAATGAGTGAAAGGGGCTATAATTGCGCTGAAAAGATGGACCGAATTCGGTAATCATTCTGTTAATTTGATTTGCCGAAACAATTTTTATTTGTGAACGTGTAAATGAGCTACGCTACGTGGAAGCTACGTTCGCACCAATGACCGAATCCACATCTTTAGGAAGAAGTGATTGCTTTCTGCGACAAAATGTTCAGATCTCAGTGTTGCTTTCAACTACGAATTGACTGTTCTATCATTCAAATTGTTGGATATTTCAGGATATTTCACTGTTGTACTTTTTTCTGTTGAATGGCAAAACTCCTGTTTAAAATTTTTTGATACCTTGTTTCATTTTCGACTTACGCACCATTTTGTACGATTGGCTGCTGGAGTCATTTTCTTTGCACAAAGGAAAGAAAGTACACTCTTTTTCTTTTTATAAGAAACTAAGGTCCGGGGTTGGTACGCAGTTTCTTAAATTTTTGGGCCATTTTGCTACCAAAAGTTTCTTACGTGTTTCTTATATTTTTAATGCCAGAAGTGTAGACTTAATCTTGTTTTGTCTGAAGGGTTCCCAAATTACTCAGTAAGATCTCAAAACAAGTCAATAACATAATTCGTACTAAAAATAATGTCCAAACAGTTGCTATAATAACTGTACAGAGTCAAAAAATATTTGATTGTGACAGGGAAATTAAAACTGTAAATTACAAAAGTTTCTTAGCTTTTTAAACCCAGGTAGGGTTGTTTCTTAACTTTCGAAAAATTGAGCCTACCGTTTCTTATAAGCGGTTTCTTATAAAAAAAATGAGTGTATACAAGGTTGACTATGCTCCCAAGGAGAAATCTAACACACGTTTTTTTATAAGAAACTGCCAATAAGAAACTCAACTCTCAGATCGCCAAAAAAATTAAGAAACTCCAGTACTGGGAAAATATAAGTTAGGAAACTATTTACTTTGATAAAGGAAATCCTTCATATATTTTTACTTTACTTTCACTTGTTTCCTGTGTCATATTACTCGTAAGGCACTTGAGTAATGTCTACACATTGGAAAGACTTGAAAAAACACTGCTTTGAATTGTTCATGAGGACACAGGTAGTGAACATGAAGATTGTTATGGAACCTCTAAGAAACTCTTAAGAAACTCAAAATCTGATAATTTTAAGAAACTTTCATTACTGACCAAAATTCTTAGTTTCTTATAAAAAATACGTGTAAACAAGGTTTTCGATTAAAATGCCTTTCTAAACATCGTGTTGATTTACAAGACAATTTACATTCCACTTATGTAGCTTAGCTGCAAAGTTTCTTGCAACTGTTGATAAAGATAAGATACAGCTATATTTCCCTTTATCATCCAAGCAACTTGCAAACAAAATGACGCCATCAGCTGATACTTAAAGAACGCCGGTCAACCAGCATCCTTTGCGCGCGTCGCATTTTGCCTTTCGACTGCGGCAGCCATTTTCATATGACATCGTACACAGCAGTGCTCAGCAAAGCAACACCGCAAAGGATGCTGGTTGACCGGCGTTCTTTAAAATCAGTGGATAATTTGAAAACGAAAGGAGATGTCAATAAAATTTAAACAAGATTTCTTATCAGTTGCAACAATAATAATTTTCGCTTCAGGTCACAATTTGATGTTTTCATTGCACTAAATATTTGAGTTATATTTATATTATATTAATGAACTCATATCACTAAAGATATGGATCTACGATATTTTCAAAACAAAGCCCCGATAAAATTGCCCAACGCAAACAACTTCAGTATACCTGCGTTTTTACGACAATTCAATGTAACAAGGTCCGTTTGTATGACGTCAAGTTTAAACAAAGAGTCACACGATATATCACATTCGTTTAAAGTCCACGTTATACCATCCGATGCAGCAGAAGCTAGGCTATATAATACCGGGCGCGCCTAAATAAACTATGCACGTTTAACAGGCCACAATATATCGTACACTGGACCGATTTTGAAGATTTATGACATAATCGTTAGCAGAAAGCCTGATTTAGATACTGAAAGTTTTTGCAACTTTTTTTCATTTTCAGTTTTTAGAGCTAGAAGTGAGTTTCTTGAAAATTTTAGTTTTCGAAAACACTGAAAACGATAAAAAAACATCGATCAAGTTTTCTAAAGAATTGACATGAATGGAAAAAGAGAGAACTTGTTCGTCGTGATTTGCGATTTATAAATCGACCAATTGTAATCTGCTATGCAAGAGCTCTTACTAACCCCTATATCCCCCTGAAACCGTTGTTCATTCATGTTGAATTTTTTTAAATTTGGTCGACGTTTTTTGATCGTTTTCACTGTTTTCGAAAACGAACACTTTAAGAAACTCGCTTCTAGCTCTGAAAACTGAAAACAAAAAATTTGCAGAAGGTCCCAGAATCTAATTCAGGCTTTCTGCAAAAGATTAAATTATCAATCTTTAAAATCAGTCCAGTGTACGATTAATTGTGGCCTGCCAAACGTGCATAGTTTATAATGGCGCACCCAGTAGTTGATCTACAATAAATCGAAATTGCTTAATACCGGTCGACCCATCGCACACAGTTTCCTGAATGCAAATTTTATGAACATAAACGAGGCATGAGCATGTAGCTGAAAGGCTCAGACAAGAACAAACACTACTTTCATCACAAGACTTTGGCCCTATGTTGAGAAACCCTACCATAAAGTCAGAGCGAAGTTTCTTACAAAAAATGAGTGTATTGCAGCCATTTTCCTGCTGCTCTATAAGTATGGAAACTTCTCCCTTGAAAGTAACAACAAGTTACACAAAATACGTACTGCATTCAATTGAACAGAACTTCTACTATTTCTGGTAAAACGTTTCAAGCGAGGGGATTTTTGGAGTCACACATGATATTAGTATTCTTAATTCGCCTACTTAAACTTAGCAGAGATATTAACTTATACAGGCGTCGCGATACAAATTAAACAACACAGTGACTTAACTGGCTCTGAATAATGCATCATGTTGTAATGATTTTACAGTAAGCAAAGGATGTTCAACTGTATTGAAATTCTTAAGAATTAATCGTGTCTTTTATTAAAAAACAACTATATCTTAGGAGATTATTAATGATGAATTAAAATATACATTTTCTACTAAGTTCATTACTGTAAATATCCCTTCAAAGGTGGCCTCGAAAGGCGCGCTAAGTTCCACAGTGAGACTTTTTGGTGAGTTTCCTATGAGTAAAACGGATGGGTAAAATAAATACAATTTATCAGTTAAGAATTGAAACATCTACAGGGTGCTCCAAAAAATTGTGCCCCATTTCTGTGGCGGCTGTGGAGGAGCTCTACGTTCTGTTGTCCCGTTCTTAATACAGTTGCATAGGATTAGCCTGTGTTCCTTTTCGGAACTGAGGTCTGGAACACAGGCTACATAGAATAGGCTTCAAGTTAGACTGATTACATGAGTTAGAGACCTTGCTTTTAGCAAATATGACAAATGGTTGTTGATTTAGGGGTCAGCCATTTATAACTTTGGGTATGGGGGGGGGGGTTAGAATTGGTAGGGGTATGAAAACTATTCAAAGGAAAATGACTGTGTGAAACGTTTTTAAAAAATGTTGAGGGGGTATGAAATCTATCAAAGTAAATTCTTGAGAAATTTTTTGTTCAATAAGATGCAAAGAAAGGCCTGTGGAATACCATATCTTCACACACCTGCAAACCTTGCTAATTTTTTAATGACAGTCCTCGAATCTTTCAGTATGTTTGTGTAAAATTTCATTTTATTGGCCGCCCAACGTAGTACTGCATCTGGTTGAAACAGCTTTGTTTCCCTATCTTTTACCTCACTCAAAAAACGATTTGAAATGATTGTCTAAAAACAATTTGATAGATGGCCACTGGGGGTATGAATTTTTTCTAATTTTTCAATGGGGTATGAACATTTTGAGCGAAAATTGGCAGGGGTATGAGAACTTTTAACAAGTTTAGAAATTCTAACCCGCTCCGGTACCCAGTGTTATAAATGACTGACCCCTTATGGCACATGAAACTCAAAAGTGACTGCTTCGAAAATCGCACTTTCTTTGTTCTCCAAAAATGCCACAATCAAGGAAATACTGCAAGAACGGGTTCTAGTGCTGTGTTGGATTTTCATCAACGTCTATCAGGGCTTCCTAAGGCTTTTATTTCCTGGGGGTATTTGACTTTCAATTGTACGGGGTTGTGCACTCCAAGAAAATTTTTTTTCACCCGGCTTTAGAATTTTTCCCTCGAAATTATAGCCGGTTTTTGAAAAAATCGGCGAAAAGGATACTCGAAAACGCAAAAATTTATCGAAAAACAATGACATCACACTTTTGACAACCGGCTTTATAAAAATTGCCTCCTTTTGATACTCGGCGTTAGAAAAAAAGAGGAGAAAACGATACCCGGAAAGGAGTGCATATCCCATCAGGAAAATATACTAAGTACCCCCCCCCCCCGGGGTTTTCTGATAACATTGAGCTATTTTCATACAACGCTAGAACCCTTTCTTTCAAAATTTACATAATGTTGACATTATTGGAGAATGAAGAACGTGCTTTTTTTAAAACAATCACTTTTTCGACAGTCTTGTGCTATAAATCAGTGACAACTTGTCCGATAGGCGAAAACGAGCTCTCAAACTCTAAGCTGAAGCCTATCCTATTCAACTGTATCACGAACGGGTCAATAGAACCTACAGTTACTAGCCTCTCAAATGGGTCATAATTTCTTGGGGACACCCACACCCTGCACTTTTCATTAAGTTCATCAATGATAATATCAGGGGTGGAAAAAATAGCGGACCACAGCACCAATGGTCCCAGAAATTTTTCAGGTCTCCAGAAAGAAAGAGCAGCAAGGAAAGAGGAGGAACTGATCATGTGATTTTGTATGAAAATCTTAAATTTTCTCTTTTGCATTTTCAAACTAAGTCTTTACTAAATTTGTGGCATGCTCTTCGATCAATTTAAGCTGTCTTCTGGTAAATTAATTTTCTAAAAACTGTTTGCAACCTGGAAAGTAGAAAAAATATCAAAAATCCTTCCAAATGTATTTTTATCATGCTGTCAACAAGGAATGGATTCTTTGTTGGAGCAACTAGCTGCCACAGAAACTTTTTCCAAGAATTTTTTGGTCCCAGAAATTTAAATATTTTTTCCACCCCTGGATAATATCTCCTTCAAAGATGGCATCGAAATATACTTTTTGCTTTGCTGAATTTCAGACAGAAGAGAAAAAACCAACAGTTTTTGGGAGAAAACCTTCAATCAACGAAATGTTACTAAATCTATGTTAAAAATCTAACATCTATTTTCCATCCAGTTCATCTACTGATAATATCTCCTTCAGAGGTGGGCTCGAAGAGAACTGCTAGTTGTTGTGAGCCTTTTTCTTGACTTCCGGACCAAGGGAGAAATCAAACAATTTTTCTGTTCTTTGGGAGGAAATCTTGCATCAATCCAATGTTTCTAAATCTCTGTTAGAGCGATTATTTTAACAAGATTTCAAATATGCGCTCAGATAACTGTAAACATTTCCCACTCATCTCAACCATCTTACGTGGGCCTAACACAAATACTTTTGTCATGCACCCTATACCTTTGTTTGCTTATGCACAGTGACGATACATTGTGTCAATTCAGTGAAAACATTGTGTGGCTTTTTGTCTGAAGTTTGACGTAACAACGTGGGCTCTATTTTTATTTGCAAGTGTTCCTATTGAGGCTTTGTGTAAAAAGATAGCTATGGCAGTGAGAGAAAGGTCGATGAGATCTATCTGAAAAATTGGCATATCCTATAGAATACTTGAATCCGCAGGTAGTGCTAAAAGTAGATTTCCACGTTTTAATACCAAAGAGAAGTCTTTTCACATACTGCAACGCAATATTTGTGACACGATTTGAAGAAAACAATATAAAAAAGTGCTGCTGGAAGAGTCCGCTTTATGAGGGCTTTAAAAGCTCTTTGGTTTGGGATAGCGAACATAACTTTGATTGAAACTTTTGTTCGATCTAAATTAGGCCATTTGTTCCAAAGCGATTTCTACAAAAGGTATCTTCCAAGAAGTTAGAAACCTGCAAAGAACCTCAACACAAATCCCACAATTTTTCAGCCAAACAGCAAACAGGCTTGGGAGAATGCAATGGAAACAAAGAATTGTGCTAGAAATGTAGACATCAAGGGTTAACCACTTTGTCAGTCAATCTTTTTGTATCGTATACAATTCTCCCAAGACGATAAAAAATGCTCTTTCTGATGTTGCAAGCAAAATTTTTGTAGACATTTGGCGGACGTTTTAAGCCGTTAAAGCAAGGGCGTTGAAAAGAGCGTTGCCAGAAAGTCACTAACCATTTCGGAACGAAAGATCTCATTTCGACAAGGGGAAGTTTGAAATCTGATATCAGCTTTTCAAAATAGAATTCAGCAAGAAGGTCTGATAGATTTTATTTTACTGTTTGTATACATTTTTACCTAGCATCCGAAGACAGTTTAAGGACACTGAGAAGCTGAGCTTACAAAAGCAGCGTTCTGGTCCTTCCTCTCGATGTGACCACACCTCTTGATTCCTTTAGCCTGGAATTACAGAGAGTTGGCGACTCTCCTCACACTTTGTAGCAGGTTTGGCAGGGTAAGGACTCGAACCACCAGCCTTCAGATTGATAGTCAAGCGTGCTACTACTGAGCAACCCCACTACTCTGATTGATGCTTACTGAAGTTACACACTCTGTTTACCGTGTTGCTTGTAGTACTCGCTGCATCGGGTAAGCGTAGCATTCACGTCAAATCTTTTTAAAAATTCAACCTAATCAGCACGAATAATGTTACTGCCCATTTCTTTCAAATGAATTGTTCGATGAAAACTTTAGGTAGGCCTAATTTGCTGACTCCAGAGAGAGCATATTTGATACGATCTTATTACAGAACGAGTTGCGTTCGAGACTTTCTTCAATTCATCCCATCCCTGACCCGACATTTAATGGCAGGCGGAATCCATTAGTTTAGTATCCATTAGTTTTTAATCGTTCGTAGTGTAGTTGTATGTAGTTTAACGTTGCGTGTCTTTCTGATTTGGTCATGGGGTAGTCATTGTTTTTGCTCCCCTTGGTATCTACACACTCAGTTTACCGT
>REGL01000220.1:287664-305839 GCA_004194395.1 Aurelia aurita complex sp. Pacific | reverse complement strand
CCTACGGCTTCGAAGGCCCTTTCCTAACAATCCTGAAATCTATGTATGGGAACGTCAAACAAAGCATTAAATTGCACAATGTTCTTATAGAGCCAATAACCACGGCAATTGGTTTAAAACAGGGATGCAACCTCTCACCTCTACTTTTTAACCTTTTCATTGACGACTTAGGATCAGAATTTGGTAGTTGTTGCGATCAGGTCAGTTTAGATGGTTTTAGTTTTAGCCACCTACTCTATGCAGATGATTTGATTCTTCTCTCCAACTCGGCACAGGGCCTTCAGACATGCCTTGATAGGCTACTTCAATACTGCTCAAAATGGAATCTTAAAGTTAACCAAAAGAAAAGTAATATAGTCATCTTCAATAAAACTGGCAGAATCCCGAAGGATATTTCTTTTTCTTTGGGAGGGGATAAAATGCTGATAACTAACAAATACAAATACCTTGGAACAGTTCTATCCTCATCAGGCTCTTTTAATCCCGCTATCGAAAACTTAGCTGACAAAGCACGAAAAGCATATTTTTCTCTGAGACCAGTCCTTAGCAAGTTAGACTTTGACACTGAACTCTGTTTAAAAATGTTTGACTCAATGTTGAGACCCATTCTAACGTATAATTCAGAGGTTTGGTTTCAGCTCAACCCACGCCAGTTAAAAAGACTGGATCAGGTCAAAGACTACGAACAGTTTTTCTTTGACACTCACCTAAATGAAATTGAATCGCAACATATGAGATTCTCTAAAAATACGCTAGGACTGAACAGAAGTGCCAGCAACATGGCAACATTAGGAGAGCTTGGAAGACTCCCACTGAAGTTGAACTGTTATAGGCAGGCACTGCTATATTTCCATAGGCTACTCTCACTCGAGGAAAGTACCTTAGTAAAGAAAGCTCTCAATGATAGCATTAATGCCCACAAAAATGGCCAGTTTGGTTGGATTTCATCAATCCAATATCTTTTCAGGTTATTTGATATGCATTTCGACATTCCGCGTCTAAAACTGATTAGGCCAAATCGCTTCCGTCACATTGTTGACAAAGCTATTAAAGGAAGCTTCGAGTCTTTCTGGAGAAAAAGAATCAACTCATCAGTTGGGCCCTCCAAATTAGGAGGAAACAAGCTTCGCCATTATAAGCTCTTTAAATGTAGGTTCCAGGCAGAAACTTACACCAAGTTAAAAGATAGAAGCCTTATTAAGAGTATGGCTAAGCTTCGCTGTAGCAATCACAATTTGCGCATTGAAACAGGCAGAAGAGACAATACCCCCCCAGAGTTGAGACATTGTCGCCTTTGCAACAATCAAGAGGTGGAAAATGAACTTCACTTTCTCGTTGAATGTCGAGCATATGGCGTTCAACGAAAAAAGCTTTTTGAAACAGCTGAAAACGAAGTTAAGTCATTCGGTACAATGGACCCGAGACAAAAATTCATATACCTCCTCTCAACAGAAAATATAAAGTTGGTACAAGAAGTTGCTAAATACACCAGAGACGCTTTCGAGTCTCGAAATAACACTTTACAGACCGGACCGTGACCGCGACAACTACCATTCTGCTTTATTACCACTAACTTAGATTTAGTTATTTGTTCATTTATTATTATCTTTATTCACTTTATTACTTGTTAATCGTAATTGTTTAGATTAATTAGTTTGTAGTTTTGTTAGGACGACGCTCCAGTATTGTGTAGCAAGTCTAGATGTTAAAATGAAAAAATGAAATGAAATGTATGGCGTATCCACCACGGCAAGCATAATACCCCACTACGTTACCATAATGCCTAGCCCCCGTATGGCGTATCCATCATACACGTTTTTTTATAAGAAACTTGGATCAGCACTTAGTACTAAAAGTTTCTTAATTTCGCTTGAAAATTTCGGCATTTTAGTAGTAAAAGTTTCTTAATTAGTTTCTTATTTTTTGGGCCTAAAATTGCGGTATTGTTCGAATTTGAGCCTTCTTCTCGACAAAGGGCTTCCATTTTGCATCGACATTGTCATCAAGAAGAAGTCATGCACATCAATGCAAAAATCTACCAATTTTCCAGTTAAAAGTCAAGAAAACACGAATGTACCTTTGTTAGAGAGACATAGAATAAGAGAGACATACAGAAATAAAGCGTTCGAGTTCCTTAACTGTTCTTGAGCGTAGTACTAGAGTTTCTTAAATTTTTGGTCATCGTAGAACTAGTTTCTTATAAACCAGTTTCTTATAAGAAAAACGTGTATCAGACATAATACCCCATCCCCATCCCTGTATGGCGTATTCACCACAGCAGGTATAATACCCCACCATGTTAGCATAATACCCCGTTCTCCACATCTGGCATACTACCCCACCATGTGCATAATACTCCGCCCTCGTATAGCGTATCCACCACATCAAGCATAATACCCCGCCCCTGTATGGCGTATCCACCACAGTGGTGTGTATTGGTTCGCCTGCGTGTGCTTGTGGCTATAATTAAAGCACGGAGCACGGAATATGGAACGCAGAAGGAATCTAGAGTAGGCCTATGGGATCTGAAAATTCTTTCTCATAAAACATCGTTGTGAATGTTAAACTGGCTAACTTGAGAATGGGCCATTCAAACTTTGAACTTTGAACTTTGAACTTTTTCTGAACCAAACTTGTTGACTTGCGAGATTTTGCCTTCCTGTGTTGGAATTTCTGGAATTTGTGTTCGGTTAGTGTTTGCCTTTGAATTGAATTGTTTTTACGATTTGCTTTGTTGTTACTAAATAGAAAACAAACTGGACACATAACATGAAGATCTTGTTTATTCTTCTCTTTGGATTGGCCCTGGTGAGTCAAGGTATGTGATTTACTGTTGTCCTTTTAAAGCTTCATTCTATTTAGTTGCCTGACTTATCACTCCATGTACCCCTAAGAATGCGTTGTCCCTCACTCTCTACTCGAAAAGATAAAAGGTCGTATCACTGCTACACCGCAGGAGGTACACCGTACTCCACGTTTACGCCGTACGGCGTACTGGTACACCTTTAGATCTGTAACAGAACGGGTCAGCCTCCCATTTACGTTGTTCCTCTCAATTTCTTGTCTGTAGAAAAGATTTTCTGGAGCATTTTAAACGCTCTTGTCTTGAACCGTAACAACTCTGTGACAGATCAAAAATATATGTGTACAGGGTAAAAAGGGTGTAATAATCAGGTTTTTCAAACGTCTAAAAATTTCTAACTCATTTGGTATATAGTTCAGCATCAGGATGAAAACACGGTCTGATTGAAAACTTGATAATCTTGCAAAAGATCATAAAATTATGTGAAAATATTATCTTAGGCCCCGTTCACACTGCTCCGTATTCATATGAAATATGAAAACGGATAAAAAAGTATCCGTTTTCGCCTTGCGTTCACAATGGTCCACCCTGAAAACGGAGACTTTTGAAAACGTTAATAATAACAACAACTCAACAACATGCTTAGCGCTCGCCAATTTCAACAACTTCTCTCAACGTGGCTGACTCATTAGAAGCTAGTGCAATGCTTGGAGTGTGATGCTTTGTAATGCTTTGGCGCCAAAACTCCTAATTTCAAAGTGGGTTGGTGGTCTCGTGTTCATAGCTTTTTCTTTTTATCCGGAGCGGAGCAATGTGAACGCTTCATCGTTTTCGTTGGGTTTTCATCTGGTTTTCATATAAACCCAGAGCAATGTTAACAGGTAAAACGAATAAGTATGAAAATGGATAAAAACGAATACGGAGCAAGTGTGAACATAGCCTTAATGAAGCTAATCAATCAAGTTATAAAAAAAGTTTCTCTTTTTGGAAGATGATTCTCATCACATATCTTTATCTGGTCTGTTTTTACAATAAAACTCCCATTTTCAAAGACAGTTGGTGGTCTCGTGTTCATACTGTTTTCTTTTTCATCCGGAGCGGAGCAATATGAACGCTTCATCGTTTTCGTTGCGTTTTCATCTGGTTTTCATATTAACCCAGTGCAATGTTAACAGGTAAAACGAATAAGTATGAAAATGGATAAAAATGAATACGGAGCAAGTGTGAACATAGCCTTAATGAAGCTAATCAATAATCAATCAAGTTATAAAAAAAGTTTCTCTTTTTGGAAGATGATTCTCATCACATACCTATATCTGGTCTGTTTTGAAAAGGCAAGCATCAAACTGCTTGTTGCAGTTGGCTGTTAACTATATTGGACTGGGAAGGGGGGCATTTTTGCCCCCTACCAACTTTCTCAAATATCTCCGTCACTACTGCAGATATGTATCTAAATTGTAAATATGTCCCTTTTCCTTTCTTTAAACTGTTCTATTGAAAGAAATTTATCTCTGCCTACCATGTGTCTTTACCAGGGGTATGTTTTTAGATTACTACTCCATATTTTGTATTTAGATTATTGTATCATACTGTATCATATTATACACCTGTAATTAGATTTAGAACGCTTTTATTTATTTTTAGTAATTAGACCGTTTTTCCCCTAAATTTATTTCACATTTAATTTTCTTTTTTAAACAGTATGGCGCAATTTTACATGCATACATACATACACGTCTCAATGGGACCATGATAAGTTCACAATACCTCATACTTTCGGCATAGTAAGTGCATGCCTGGAGCTGCAAATAAAACCACTCACATCGTTTCTATGCAATTGAAGTTGTCTTTTTCAAAATTCAAACTGCAGACCATAATTTTTGCCGCTAAGAACATTTGCTTGCAGATCAATTCACTCCTTAGAAATATCTCAGTGGATTTGGTTGGTTGCATAGATCATCTTTATGTTAGCCTCCAGCATTAATGCCATGAAAAGATGTTTTGGAATTCTGCAGTTATAGTGGCCCAAACTGAGTGGATTTTATCAGAAAACTGTTGCTATGGAAACCATGGCTATCATCTTGATTACCAAAATAATTATTTTCTCAGGGCATCTACCTAAAATCAGTAGCTCAATTTTGACGATTTTCCCACTTTTTGATTTTCTAGTAACTACCTACATGACTTACCTTATTGCTACTTTTGTAGAGCTAACTATCCAAAGAAAACTTGGAGTAAGTTTTACTTTTATATATCGTGCAGTTTTAGAGAAGGGGGGGGGGGCAAAAATGCCCCCGGTCAATTAAGACATCATTTTGGGCATGCCTGATGGAAAAGCCTTACTTTCAATCAATTCATGTTTCTTCGAAAATGTTGTAGAGGGAAGCAGCATTGTATGAATTGTATTTATTGCTTGTTGATAGTCAACTTGATATGTTGATATTATGACCTCTTCTGTTTGAAGGCGAGGCAAGCAAATTCGAGGATGAGGATGAACCTTCAGGGGATAGTCAGAGGATAGAGGATATCTATATTGAAAAGCACAATCAAGATCATAATGAAAATCACGTAGCGGAGATGCGGGATACAGGTATTCTATTTTCATTAATGCTGGTTTTGCTTCCACATTGTTCAAATAAAAGAAAATTCTGGTTGTCTCTATGACTGGTAGGTTTTAATCTTGTTTGCATCAGATGTATGTAGACAAACTTATGTAGACGAATGATCCAGATGGAAGTATCTTGGACAATAAATTTAGCCAAAGCAATTTGCCAATGCTTTTGAAGTTTATTTGGACAAAAAAGTTTGACAAAATTTTTTGTCCGAAATTTCTACTATCCGAAACTGCTAGATTTTAAAGTTAGCTGACGGTGATAAATAGCTAACTCAAGTTATGCACATGCTATCTAAAATTAGCCTATGTTATTTGATGATTTCGTAACGTGCGTGGACATTGCTCTTAGCTACAGGAACAGGGGCAGATTTTATAATACAATAGCAACAGTTGCGTTTGATTGACACCTCAATTCAAAGCGATCAGCGACTGCAGACATAGGAAATTCTCTCAACCAGTAATTCAATACAAACAACCAGCCGCAAAAGTTTCCCCGAAACTAGTAAGGCAAACTCTCGCCTTGTGCAAGCGAAAGGTGGCTTTTAAGAGAAGTTATGTGTTTATAACGAAAGAAAAAGGGTAAATTTAAAGTTCTGTCTGGCGGATTTTGTTTATTTGATTCAGGAGCTGTTTTGTAATTGTTTTATTTAAGCCCTAAATACGCAAGAATTACAATGCCTTCTGCTCGACTTCTGAATCAAATAAGCGAGATCCACCAGGCAGATCTTTAGATTTACCCTTCTTCTTTTGTTATACGCACGTAACTTCTCTTAAAACTACCTTTCGTTTGCACAAGGCGAGAGTTCGCCGTACTGGTTTCGGGGCAACTTTTGCAGCTTTGTTTGTTTTGAATTACTGGTTGAGGGAATTTCCTTTGTCTGCAGTCGCTAACCGCTTTGAATTGAGGTGTCAATCAAACGCAACTGTTGCTATTGCATTACAAAATCTGCCCTTGTCAACAAGGACAAGTTTTGCAACACAATAGCATGAGATGGTTTTGTTGACCTATGAATTTAAAGTGAGTATTGGCTGCAGACGAAGAAGATTCTCTCAACCATAAATTCAAAACAAACAAAGCTGCAAAGTTGCCCTGAAACCCAGGTAGCTAGCCCGCTCGTTGTGCATTCCAGAAATTGTTTTTAAGAGCAAAAATTAACATAAATCGAAAGAAGGAGAATATATCTACACATCTATCTGGGGTATCTCATTTCTTTGGTTCAGAAGCTGAGCAGTAAGTATTTTAATTACACCCAACAAGTAAGAGAATTGAATCCCCTCCCAATCGGCTTTTGAATCAAATGAATTAAATGCCCATGACAAAGGGACAGATGTGTAGACATGTCCTTCTTCTTTCGATTTGTGCTCATGCTTGCTTTTGAAAACGATTTCTGGAATGCACATCATTTCTAGCTACCTGGGTTTCAGGGCATCTTTTGCGGCTTTGCTTGTTTTGAATTACTGGTTGAGAGAATTTCCTTTGTCTGCGATCGCTGATCGCTTTGAATTGCGGTGTCAATCAAAACCAACTCGTACTATTGTCTTTCCATATCTGTCCTTTTTGCCCTTGGCTATATGGGAACAATAGCATGCGAAGGCGTTTTCTTTGTCCTATTTTTACGCTAGATCTGCCTCTTCTTAGCTCCATCAAAAAACTATACTTGCTCTCTCCTGATTCATTTCCTTTGGCTATAGTTTTCGTCCTTCACAGGTGAGGCAGACCCAGCAAAGAAGCCTGTGAACAAGAAACCAGCTACGAAGAAGAAACCAGCCATAATGAAGAAGCCATTCAAGATACCTGGGTGGGAGGGAATTCTTCCAGACAAATGTCCAGCAAACTATCGCTTCTGCAGATCGAAAACAACGTGCGTTAGTTTCGGACTTTATAAGACTGTATGCATCGCAAAGAGACTTTGTTTTTGCAGTATGTGCCCAAAGAATACTAAAAGAGTTTGTGGCTTCCTGAACCATAAAACGATGAATAGCAGCCCATACACCTTGGTATGCAAGTGCAGGCCCAAACAGACTGCTAAACCCAAGCACAAACCCAAGCCTAAACGCAAACCAAAGCTTGAGACCAGCTGACCATTACATAGGTAAACGCATACCAAACATTTTTAGTGAGCAACAATCATTTTCTGAATGTATTTTTACGAAAATGTATTTAATTTGAATGTAACTTTAGAGACATTGCTCAAAATAGTTAATTGCTATACTGGCCGTATTAACTGTTTCTTTATCTTGGAAGATTGAGCTGTTCTAACCAAGTCTAATCAAGCATTAACTAAAAAAATTCTTTGGTCGCAACTTGGTAAAGTAAGGAATATAAAGGGTAGAACAGAGAGAGACCAGTGACTGTGACACGACGTCCAGTGTGCTCATACAGATATACGGGGTATCGGTGTCTCCAAGGAAATTTCAATCCAAATACAATTTAAAATTTTCAGAAAAATAGCGAGGTTTGAAGAGATGTAATTTATACCATCTGAATTTACAATCTATTATATTTCCAATGATATTCAGTCTTGAAGCACCTATGGAATCATTGATCATTCTACGATATTTGAGTGAGTATGGCCTATTTCAGAAGCAAGCAGCATGTTGTATGAGTAAAATGAAGACCTTTTCATCGTAAATTGCTACAAAACAGATTTTGTGGAAACGTTTCAAATCTACCTGGTGAGTCAAAAAAGGATCCCCGTTTGTAAGGCCACTGCTCCCTGAATATCAAAGTAATAATATTGAAAATTATCTTGTTTTATTGCCAAATTATTCAATTAGGTTCAGTAATTTACCCGGCATCAATCGGAAATTCTTTCCCGTGGATATGGGAGATTTTCTGCAGAAAACCCCTTCCAAAAAACTTGCAAAAACGAATTAAAACAATGAGCAAATTTTCCTCGGTGTTCCTTCCTAAAAATGATGACACTCACATGTATTCATGTATTTTGTCCTCGTGGAAGAATGGAATCCCCCTGAATAGGTTATTGATACCAGGGGAAGACTTTTTCATCCTCCCAAGAGGATAGCATGTGCTAGAGCGTGCAGAAGTCATTGCTGTAAGGCCCATGTAAGGCAAAAATGTTAGGGAAATTTGTTCGTAATTTTGAGCACGTTTTGAAGGTTTCTTGAAAAGGCTTTCTCGAGAAAATCCCTCATAATTTCAGAACGGAGTGGCCGATTTCAGTCAGATAAATTTTAAGATGGATTTGAACATGTCTAACATTAAATCATTAGATTATTTATTTGCCAATATCATCGTCTTGATATCTAGGGAGCCATGAACTTTCAAACGGGAATTCTTTTTATTGACTCACCCGGTAGAAACAGTTGAGTTGATCGTCTTTGGTAGGAAACATGCAAATTTGCTTCCATAAGATACACTTATTGAAAGTGAAGTTGAGTTTACGCCTATGTAAATGTCCTCCAATTTTCCCGCTTCTAGAATTGGCCATACTTACTAAAACGTCAATTATGTGATAAATAATTCCATTCCTATGCCCAAGCTGGATGTCCTTGGAAAGAAAATATCTTGTGCTTTTAAATAGCTTGCATCAAATCAATTCAAGTAAAATTATTTTCTGAAGAATATGGAATAAGGTTGGGCTGCATTGATTTTGAAACACCCTGGTTTATCTCTTGTATTTGCGATGGGAAAATTGCAATGCAAAATGTGGTAAAAATTAGAAATTACCTACATTTATGTTTTTATGTGAATTTATGTCAACCCATAGGCTCAAATTTGTGGCGGCATATCAGTTTACAAAGCATAACTGTTTTCATATGTTACGACACCGCAAGATTTGTAGATAACAGCGAACGAGAAGTTTACCCAAAATTTCGTAAATTAAATTTTTGCCCTTGGAACTGTTAGCTTATTGCAAAATGCTGCAAAGTAAGTATCTTTCAAACGAGCATAAAGTGGAACATAAATCTTGCAAGTGTTAAAGAATTTAAGGTGGCTTATTGCCTTGGGAGTATCTAATTAGTTGAGGTATTTCGTTGTTCGATTTTAAGCAAATGATTTGTGGTACAAATTTGAAAAAAGCCTTAAATAACTCACCAGTAATTGCAATCAAGAACAGAGTTTAATAACCAAAACGTTGTTCGATTTTGCAAAAAAGATTGTCGTTTAAAACGACAATGTCTTCTGATTAGGCGTCCATAAATGGAATCTTTCTTAAATTTTGAGCTCCGCAATACATCTTGGTCGAGGTGCTTTCTGTCAAACTCTGTTAACAGTTTATAGGGACAGGACATAAAGTGGAGGGTGGTATAAGGGTATTTCGTGAAATGTGATTGGCCACATTTTTGGGCCATAATTTCTTCACATGAAACGTGAAAAGCCAGTATTTATTGACGTGAAATGTGAAGACGCTATATTCTTTGACGTGTAACATGAAATTGATCATCTTATTTCCTTGATTCGTGACCCCCCTCCTTCAGCACCCTGAAATTGGAAAGTAATTTCTTCCACTATCATGCAAAATTATAGGTACGCTCTCTTGTTTTAAGAATACTATAATTTTGTCCAGCCTCGATATTCTTAAGGAATTTTCGAAATTTTTAAACGAGAGATGTCAGTCATGCGATTCTCCGTTATGAGCATCGCAAAACAGGCAACGGCTGAAGAATTAGACACAAATACAAGTATGCCAGCTGATGCTGAGCAATATTCTTATATCATTCTTACTAACCATGATTCTTCCTTGCGCCAAAGTCGACTTCCGTGCTATCTAAAAGTCGTTTTTGGCCTAAATTCTGAAATTAGCAACAAAGCGTTTCTTCTAAAAAAAACTTTCCACAGTTGCGATGCTTATTTTCATTTTTAACGAAATCATTAGCAATTTCCAAGAGGGGGGGGGGGGGCATCGTGTCTGCTCGTTGTTTATGAAAGTTTAATATCGCTAGATTGTTGAATATTGCTTGCTTCAAGCTTGAACGGAGCCAGGTTTTGAGGCGTCTAGCCATTGGGAAAGATCTTTCAGCATATACAGCAGTTCGGAGTTAATGACCCTGTTTTACGTTATACTATAATATACCACGGTTGCCCGGTTGACATATAAATTTGTGTATGAGTTGTTTTTCTTCGTTGTCATTGACTTATTTGAATGGAAAAAATTGAAATCTTTGAAAAAAGTGGGGGGGGGGGACCTATAGCCTCCCTAGCCCAATGGCTGCGCGGTCCATGCAAGCCAATCAGTAAACTGGGAGGAGGGAGATGCGTGAGAAAAATAACTTCGTCCAGACAACAACAACATTGCTGCGGACGCTGCGGAGGTGGTCTTCACAAAAAGGCGCGAAGAGGGAAGAGCGAATGATGGCCTAAACCTACAGAAGCGGATTCAGTGAAAGGAACAGTGGTTTTCGTCATTTTTGCCAGAATACGGTAAGGAGCAAAGGCTATTGCAATGAACCTAAATGATAGCTACATATTTTGATGAGCTTAATTTTGCAATTGTTAGTTTCTATGATATTCACTTCATCAAAATAATCGAGTTGCCTTTTTAGGCCATGCCACTCCACCACCCCACCAACACATTTCTCTCTCACCAACTTTATGTTAGGCCAATGATAATATAGCTGGTACTCACACATGAAACGTCCAGAGAACTTTCTGTCACACTGACATCATGGATAACATATAGCATAGGTTTGAGGAGGGCATAACCTGCTATATAAGAAGAAGAGATCAATATCGTCTTTGGTGCTATTTTTATTGTTCTTTTGGTGTAGGCTAGTGCTGACATGGAGGGCATCAATCTTCAGAGCAACTGATTGATTAATAATCTCTTTTCTTAGGGACATTAAAATGATTTTTCTGTCTAAGAATTTTGTTTAGAACAATATACAGTCTCAAGAAGGCTCAAGAATTCTCATCACATATTTGAAGTTGACACAGTCGTGTCATGTTATGTTCGCAAGACCTGTGTACTTTATAGAGTTCAAGAGTATAGAGTACAATCATGTTATACTGCCAGGCTAAGTCAAGAATGCCTCTTCTTAGGCCAGACTGCATTTTATGTCGTGCGCACGGAAGATCTTCCGCGCGCATTTTTTTGCGCGCTTGAAATATTATGTTTCCACAGGCGCGCTTTTTATGTGTTAGGGGCGGGCGTGCAAACACGTGCGCAGGATTAGAATCTTGTACGTCCATTCCATTTCTTGTCGAGCTTTGTTTCATTGAAATATTTGTTGCTTTAAATGGTCTGTGTTCTCTGCGACGTATCTCTTTCTCTCTGATACAACCGGCAAATAGCGACTGGTTACGGTGGAATCTGGATTCATTCCGTGTTTATTTGAGTAATGAAACCCCACCGCGAGGAACAAAGCCAAAGGATTAGATCGGGAGGAACAAAAGATAAATGCACGGCCTACCTGACTGCAGCTCACACAACGTCAAAGGGCATAATTTTGATACTTGTATTCACTTAACTTTTGATATATATAGAGTCCCAATAAATTGAGGAATTGCATAGTGAATATTCCAATTAAATTGGTCGATTGGTTCATTTTCTACTGCAATATTTAGGCCAGGCCAGCGCTCAAAAGGCACAAATCGCGTGATCAATCGCTAACTTATGCTTTGTTTCCCTGTAGGCATATTATCGAGGCGCGCACATTTTCCTCTGTGCAGCCAGGTGCAGGCGCGCAACTACTGGCCTAAATTATTATCTTCCGCGCGCATTTTGCAAACAATGCAGTCTGGTTCTTAGGGACAACTTCAATCAAAACTAAACTTGGAATGAGGTTTGATAATGGCATTAATAATTTATTCTTGCATATTGATGATTTAATATGTGTTTCCTTTCGTAGTTCAAAAGAACATTTAGATGAAGAGCAATACAGGAAAATGCAGTACACAAAAATCTGTTTCTTGTTCACCATTGCTATTTACTCCCACACAACATAGTTCAAAGAAAAGAAAATTATGCAATGATGGTATGTTTTTAGATCAGTTTTCATTGAGGTTTTAGTACAGTTCGTGTAACTAGACTAGTAACCTCAAAATTGGAAAAAATAAAGCGTTAGGTTCATGGCTTGACTTTTGTGAGACTGTATAAAGTTATGGCTCAAAAGACAGTTTCTTATGCTGTTTTTTCACAAATTTTCACTTGCAGACTCTTGTATATTCTGTTGCTGCTAAAACTAATTTGGTTTTGGCTGGTTGCTTGCTAGAATATCTATATAAAGCGAAAGCCAAAAGCATAAGGTGTTTAAATCGAGGAGATCAAAACAAGCCACTGTGGTCTAGTTGTTAAGATACTTGCCCGGAAAACAGGAGACCCGCGGTTCAAATCTGGGTGGTGGTAAATTCTCTCGATTTATCTAATAATTTCAATGATTCTGTTTGCACCAAAAAAAGGAAAAATCCTGATTGCTTGCAAGCTGTTGAGTATCTACTCTTAAATTCATATTATCCTAGATTCTTCATCAAAGAAGTCAAGAATCATCAAGCCAAGCACCCCAGGTCTCCAAGGGACACTCAAGAGTCCTGGCCTGCCTGAAAGCGCACATGGATATAAGAAGACAAAGGATGACTCTTACCTGCTAGAACTGCTAAAGTCAGGCTCCGTTGGGAGAAGTAGCAGATCTTCCAGGTAATGTTAAGCTCATCTACTGCATGCCCAAACAGAAAGTATCCACTTTTGTCAAGCCTTAAAAATCATTCATTGGACCTATGTGAAGGATTTACAATGAAAACTTAAAGTGAATGAATGGAGCTAGATGTAGCAATCTATAAGTAGGACAAAGAAATGGCTGCACAAGCTATTGTTTCTTGTAGCTAAACAAGTTCCATGCACATGCCAAAATCATCAAATACAATAGGTTAACTCTAAACTTGCCACACATGGCTTTTAACTCCACGTATTCACCTTAAATCAAAATTCAAAATTGTATTTAGGAATTTTTTTCTCAACTTTTAAGCCAGCATTTTGCATTTTAAAACAGTTTCTTGTCTCTAATTTATCTCTGGAATCTAAACAGTTTTTTATCCCTGGAAACTGCCTACCATTGAAAGACATTAATTATTTCTTTACAACTTACCTTTTATTTGTAATTTTTTCTATTTCATTTTTAAAAACAACAGGGCATAAGTTTCAGCTGATATATATTTACTGATTTACAAGCTGCCCTGTAAAAAATATTATACATCTGAAAATATATTAACTGCCTTTAAAAAGCTCTCTTTCGCTAGGACAAACTCGTGCGGAAAGACAAAGATAAGGTTCTTCAAAATGAAATGGAAAATTAGAAATGAAGATTTCATTGACTTGTAAAGATTGCGAGGAGTCCTTGCATTGATAAAGCTAATTTTAACTTTGTGCTTAATATCTAATACCACTCATGCAATGGATAGAGCTTTCTCTTTTTCCCGTCAAATTCGGCAGCCTGAAGAAAATTTGATCACAACTAAAAAATTTGGTCTCTGTTTTACCAATTGAAGCTATCTTGTTCAAGAAATAATTAGATGAAGGTGAAAGATGGTACAGAGCTTGAGGAGAGGCTTTAAAGGCATTACAATTAATGCATTGGGATGGTTTAGATAAAAATACAGACTATAGAACAGAATATCAAAGATTTCTCTTTTATTCTAATCAAATCTTTTCTGCATGTTATGTAGTTTTGATTATAATTTATCCCAAAATTTATTTCCCAGCAGTTCCCAGCAGAATAAAAGTCATTGGCTGTTTGATACTCCATGTGCATTCAGAGGTGAGCATTTCTACTTTTTTGCAAGTTTTTGACTCCAATGTTGTGTCAACAATTCTTCACACACGCTATATTAACCTGGTGATAAACACTTTTTTATTTACTTTATTGAATGATGAAGTTCTGTAGATTTGTCAGTACCCAACATAATCCTTGGTTTGCTCAGTATGGGCATCAAATCTTTGCAAAACTTTCAAATTATGTATGTAAAATGTTATTGCCATTTTCTTTGAAACGATCTTCTCAAAAGAAACTTTTGATAATTTCCCTCTTCCTTCAGAAATCCATGCCCGGGAATCAATGTTGATAACACCATTATTTTCAGAATTAGTGCTTTTTTTAAATTTCTTCTGCGTAGTTTTAAAGTTATGACATCATCAAATTGCTAAATCAAAACCATGAAAGATACAGACTGTTGCTTGCTAACATCTTGTAGACCGTCCAAAATTGAGTATTTCTCGTGTTGGTTGTATTGATTTTCTTCAATCAGTTTAGAATTGATGATGCTTTCAATGTTTGTCAAAGCTTCTGATACATCCTTTCATAAGACTTCTCGGGTGAGTGGCCGAGCGGCCTTCACAGTTTCTGTCAGGTGACTGAAGTTAAGCCTGGTAAAATGTGGTCAAACTCTGGATGGGTGACCTCTCAGAGGCCTGACCTTGCAACTCACCTCGCCGTCATTGGGAAGGGACGTTAAACTAGGGGTTTCATGCCTGGATGCGACATGCATAGTGGGCTTAAATTAGCTGTAAGTAGGTAGAAATACTTCCAGGCCACTTGAATAATAGATTACTGAAAAAATACTTGAAATGCTGTAGTTCTGAAAATGATAATGATATTAAAAATTCTTTTTCTGGGATCATGGTAGACTTATGACATTTCGTCCCTTGTTTCCCTGCGCTCTTTGATTTGCAGATATCACTTGCTCCATAGGGACTCATATCATTACTCTTTTAAAGTGTGGCCACTAAGGCCAATATGGTGTGGATCCGTATTGACCAATCAAATTGCTAGAATGTAGTTTTCAACCAATAAGGAGGCGCTATTTAGACAGTTGTTGTTGTTGCTTACAAAACCAGTTGATACGGCCTAGAGTTCTCGTAGCTGCGATGGATCTATTTTGTTTCTACAGAGGAAGATTACTGCTTGAAAGGTATGTATTTTGCTATGAGTAGATCAGGAAAACATTATTCTTTGTACTAAAAGTTTGCTTTTCAATGTTGAAGCTCTTTAAACCAGGATTTGAAGCGATTTTGTTGAGTGTACGAGAACTCCCGCTAGTTTAGGCCATTTTTACACAGGGGCCGACTTTAAAAGAGTAATGATATGAGTCCCTATTGAACAAGTGATATCTGCAAATCAAAGAACGCAGGGAAACAAGGGACGAAATGTCATAAGTCTAGGATCATGGCAAATAGATTGTTTCGACACTTAAAATCGGAAACTGGGGAGAGCGGTTTGTTCTGGTAAATGGCGGATGCAGTTCCATTCGATCAATTCAGTAGAAAGGATGGGGTGGTATTATTTTACACATTTAATTTCGAAATTTTTTAAAGATTCGACCTCTATGACCACTGTGTGCTTCAAATGGTACTTGGCTTTGAATTTACCATCTATCTCCCATCCGCTTCTAATCCATAAGGAGTGGATTCGGAACTCAAGAGATCGCAACCGCAGGGGTTTTCGTTAGCAACGAGACATGTACGATTGGTACTGACATGAGTGGTTGCAAATTGTATTGATGTTGTTTAAAATGGAATAATTGAGAAAATCTTTGATGCATATGGAAACACAATACGAGTTATGTTTATTATTGTGGCCTGTTGAATATTTTTCCAACTAAACTTTGGAATACATACCCGTGGAACTCTGAAATGCTCCATCAAGAATATCTTTCAAAACAAAACTGAAAGTTTTCTTATTGAACAAAGTCAACCGATGATTCTAAGCTATTTTGATAGTGCCACAATTTCTGTTAATCTATATGAAAAGAAATGCACAAATATTTAAATTCATCTAAATTTTTCTGATGATATTTTAGGATAGGGGGGGGGGAGGGGGGGCTCTCTCCTCGATTAGTTTACCTATTGAGAGAGTTCCTCCTCTAAGTAATTCCCTGCATACAATTTATTTTGCTCCTCTTTGTATTTGTATGTTATATTAATTTTCTGTATCATTGTATTAATTTTCTGTAATATTGTCTGGCACCACTATAGTTTAATTATTCGTTTGTATAGTTAGGATTATAAATTGTATATTGTGAATTTAAATCATATATGAAACTGAACTGAAGGGTTTTATGGCTTTTGGGGTGAAACTAGGTGTTTAAGCATCGAAGATGACTGTTTGAAAATGATCGATTAAGTGGCTGTATTATCTCACTGCACTTCTATTTTCATCTCTTCCAGAATCACCTCAAGTCAGAAAGAAGCAGGTAAAATTCAAATTTATATTTGCTCGAATTTTATGAAAAATTGCATGATTATATTAAACTTCAAGACACGTAAAATTCAAAGTTATCTTTTGCTCAAATTTTATGAAAAATTGCATGATTATGTTAAACTTAACATTGTTACAGTTTTCGATTGCCTTCATGACTGAAAGTCTATCTCATTAGTGAAATGACGAAGAAACATGCGTAGTACACCCAGGTCTAAGTGCCCCGTTGAGAGGTTAGATATTCACCGGGGTCCTAGTGACCGAAATATATGGTCAGATTTTTACCGGGAGTTCCAATTATGCAGCGAGGACGGCATAATTATTGGCGGGGTACTGTTTCTACGATGAAATGTTTTCTCAAAATTCTCCCCGGGGTTCGCCAATTTGCAGCTGAGGTTTCAATTGTGAAGCATTTTATACCGGGGAGATTCACGTCTTGTCCGGGGACCTATTTTGCTAAAATTTTTTCACCAAGGAAATTACCGGGGTAGAGTGTACCGAGGCACTTTGACGGGGGTGTCGTAGTGGTTAACTCAGATTGAAATAATAATAATAGTCATCGATTAAATAATAATCGAAATAGGATATTGTTTTGTATGTTCTTATTTCGTAGAGTTCATAGATTTCGTAGATTTTGTTTCACAGGACAGATAAGTTTACTTTTTCCGTTGAAAAGTAATGGGTGAATCAGAAAAGTGTGTGCATTCTCTCAAACGTCATACTACCGGGTATTCCATAAACAAGTTCTCGTGTTTGAAAAATGACCCAATCACCGAAATAAATGTTAGGATCATGTGACTTTTTTTCCTATACTTGAAGGTAAAAATATTACACACTGAAAAACCTCATTTTGAACTAAACTTTTTAATTAAAAACGTAAAACTTGTCTAAGAGTGAAAAATTCCAGATTTTGTATTATCCTCGCAGTCTCCTACGATAGTGCACATTTCTTTCTGTCATTTACGACCGAATTTAAAGCTCAATATGCACAAAGAAATTGATCTGGTAATCGTTAATGCCTTTCTTGCAGTATTCTTCAAAACCAGGCAAACGTAAAAAGAGCTAAAAATTTCAAATTAAAAGCCAATACAGTAATGTCCCGCATATAAGAAACACAAATTTAAGAAACGCAGACCCTGATTTTCAAAATAATACCCAATTTTATTAGAAACTTGTTCAAGTCTGAAAAAAAGCTGGCTTCTTATTTAAAAATTGTGGATTGAAACCTTGGAATTTTTCAGCTTTCGAGTTGAATTGAACTTTACCTATTCAAATTAAAACGAGAATTTTGTATGCAAACTAAGCAAAAACACCTTTCTGGAATAATTGTAGCATTTCCTGAAAGTGAAAATTTACAAATACAATTCAAAAAATAATTTTTTGCATCACAATCATAGCACTAATGTCTGAGTAATTGATCAATATTACATGATTTTTGTAATAAGAAACTTTACCCTGATTTGTAAGTTTATCTCATTTTATAAGAAACACAGACGTGAAATTGAAAAAGTTGTTTCTTATATGCGGGACACTACTGTAACAATATCAGCTATACCTGGGAAAATAATTTGGTCTTTGAACTACCTGCAAGAAAAAGAAATTTGAAG
>REGL01000220.1:275603-286682 GCA_004194395.1 Aurelia aurita complex sp. Pacific | reverse complement strand
TCGAATTGGCCTCCAGTTTACACGAGAACGCGGCCTGCCGATATGTTTCACACCGTTTTCGCATTTTCAAATGAATACTCTCTGAAAGTGGCATGAAACGAATCCGATATCGTGTAAACGGTCGAATCCTGTATCAACTCTAAACGGAACCTCTTTATCAATTCTACAACCCTCCTATTCATCTGGCGCATTGCGCAGTGTTTGTTAAAACCAAGGTTAATCCCCTGCAGCACAAGACAAAGCGTTTCCGTGTAAACTAAACCCCAATCCGATATGGAATGAAAACGGTGTCGTGTAAACAGAACCCCAATCCGATATGAGATGAAAACGGTGTCGTGTAAACAGAACCCCAATCCGATATGAGATGAAAACGGTATCGTGTAAACGGGGCCTTAGTTTCGGGTCTAAGGAGGCACATGCCTGCAATTTTTTACATGGACTCCTGTACCTTAGAACAGATGCTCTTGCAAATTTGAAAGCCAAACGAGGTCTGGAAGAGTGTCAGATAGCAACATTTGCCAACACAGGGGGTAACATGACAAATGAAGATTTTGAGACGGATTTTTCTCATGGTGCAATTATTTACGCTTTTATTTCAGAAGAAATCATTTCAGGAAGTTGTATAATGAAATTGATTTTATCCAAATATAGATACATTTTGTGCCTGTGCTGTAGTTGTTCAAAACAGGGGGTATCCTCATGTCTGTCCAAGACTAAACTGGCATCTATTGGCATAGAATTTTTCCAAAGATGGAATATCGTGCAAAGAGACACAATGGGGTCATTCGAAATAAGAACAACAGACGCCTGTCAGGTGATGTTTTCAAAACTCCTTCTAACTTTCACCAAGGGTACCAAAGCATCAGAGAACTTCAGAAAGAAAAATTTCAGTAAGATATATTATTAATCAATCCAGTGAAGGTACAGTAAACCAGTTTATTTCCCACTGTATCTTGTTGCACGATATTCCATCTTTGGAAAAATTCTTCAGCCTGAAGTTAAACTTGTTCTCATTTTCAGGAGAAAAGGAAAAGGTTTTATCACCTGCCATCGCTTGTGCGAGTAGAGGAAGCCATAAAGACAATTTATCATCCAGTCGCACAAATGACAAAATTGAGTTGAAATATCCTCCAAAGCGGGTGAGTGACATATTTGCTTTTATCTCTGATGTGGTGAAATTAAAGGGTCTGTTTCATCCAGCATTCCTTGCACGTGCCATCTCTTGGTTTTCCTTTGTTTTCCGCCATTTTCATGGGCCATGAAAATGGCGGCAACAAAGGCCAACCAAGAGATGGCACGTGCAAGGCATGCTGGATGAAACAGACCCTTTAAGTTTTTATTGAGGAGATCTCTTTTCAATCATTGTGGAGGTACACAACTAAGGAAAGTTAAACAGTTTCTCTTCGATATGAAATTAGTAATTTGATAATTAGCAGTTATTAGTTGTTGACTTACTTTACATCTAATTGCAAATGTTTAACTTTGTTTAGTTGTTTATCTTTGAGTTATTGTGCCACATGCAACAAGAAGAAAATTTTTTCGATCATTTTAGAGGTACCCCTAAGTAAAAACTGCTTAATTCAGGCTCCTAAGGATATGGGATGTGCTTAGAATGACGTCATGAGAATGGCATTTTTATGCTGCGAGAATAATATCACGGGCAGCTAAAGGGATCGGCATGGGATTCGCTCAAACCCTAGTTCTCGTGAAGAGATCGAACAAAGAGTTTCTACTTGTAGAAAAATAGGATTGCTAGGCCCCTAACGATCTTCTTGTCAGAGATTCTACGGATACTGATGCTCATAAGCCTTTGATAAAAATAACCATACAAAGACAATAGACCATGACACATACCGCACCATATTTGGGTATCTGATCTACGTCAACACGTCAACAGGAAATTCTGATATCTGATAGGCTAGGATTTGACCGCAAGTGGCTTGAGCCACCTTTATATGCCTACCAAGAAAAATCTTAAATGGGTTCAGGCTGAAGAATATAGATGGGAGGTGAACAAGATTAGAGAATTTTTAAAGAACTGAGCAGAATTATCGCCAGTTATTACTGGGGAATATATTTGGTTATGCTGTAGGAGCAGCTCGCCTCAGCCAAGTTGATGAAATTTTTTCCTTGCAGTGAAATGATTGCATAGTTATTTGGCCGTTCTGTCCGGTGGTGGACACTTGGGGGGGGGAGCAAGGGGGTGCGATTACCCCAAATGTTGGCTAGAACAAAGACCTTTTGTTCGAAACAATAGAAATAAACAATGCTTTTAACTGAAGCAATATAGCTTCGCTCCCCTAATATTTGGCAAAGTGTCCGCCACTGGTTCTGTCATTCATATGAAAAGCGGATAAAATTCCTGTAGTGCATCACCATGTTACGTTGCTGTAGGATTGCACATATATTTAAATTTTTGTCTTTACAGACCGTTGCAAGGGTATTATTTGACAAACTGAAAGAACATGGGCTAGAGAGCACAACTGAAACAGCAGAGGCTGAAATGCAACTTGGTGAAAATATAGAGCCATTAGGATCTTCAATTGACGAAGGAATAATGTGCCGCCAAATAATTGTTACATCCGATGAAGATGAAAGTCGATGTTTATCACCAACCGTTGTCACAAGGCAGGACAGAACGATAGTAAATAAAGAACGAGAATTTGTGGACAACACTAAGTCCCCAAACACAGAAATCGCTTCTCCGAAGGAAGGAGTCCTTGCGCCTGCAGAAAGTTTATTGTATATCGGCTCTTGTGAAGAAAATACAAAAGGGTTTTCTCCTGCGAAGAAAGACCTTGCGCCTTCAGAAATTTTGCAATACAGCAGCCCTTGCGGAGAAAATACAGGAGAACCTCCCACCTTGANGCGCATTGCGCAGTGTTTGTTAAAACCAAGGTTAATCCTCTGCAGCACAAGACAAAGCATTTCCGTGTAAACTAAACCCCAATCCGATATGGAATGAAAACAGTGTCGTGTAAACAGAACCCCAATCCGATATGAGATGAAAACGGTGTCGTGTAAACAGAACCCCAATCCGATATGAGATGAAAACGGTACCGTGTAAACGGGGCCTTAGTTTCGGGTCTAAGGAGGCACATGCCTGCAATTTTTTACATGGACTCCTGTACCTTAGAACAGATGCTCTTGCAAATTTGAAAGCCAAACGAGTTCTGGAAGAGTGTCGGATAGCAACATTTGCCAACACAAGGGGTAACATGACAAATGAAGATTTTGAGACGGATTTTTCTCATGGTGCAATTCTTTACGCTTTTATTTCAGAAGAAAGCATTTCAGGAAGTTGTATAATGAAATTGATTTTATCCAAATATAAATACATTTTGTGCCTGTGCTGTAGTTGTTCAAAACAGGGGGTATCCTCATGTCTGTCCAAGACTAAACTGGCATCTATTGGCATAGAATTTTTCCAAAGATGGAATATCGTGCAAAGAGACACAATGGGGTGATTCGAAATAAGAACAACAGACGCCTGTCAGGTGATGTTTTCAAAACTCCTTCTAACTTTCACCAAGGATACCAAAGCATCAGAGAACCTCAGAAAAAAATTTCAGTAAGATATATCATTTATCAATCCAGTGAAGGTACAGTAAACCAGTTTGTTTCCCACTGTATCTTGTTGCACGATATTCCATCTTTGGAAAAATTCTTCAGCCTGAAGTTAAACTTGTTCTCATTTTCAGGAGAAAAGGAAAAGGTTTTATCACCTGCCATCGCTTGTGCGAGTAGAGGAAGCCATACAGACAATTTATCATCCAGTCGCACAAATGACAAAATTGAGTTGAAATATCCTCCAAAGCGGGTGAGTGACATATTTGCTTTTATCTCTGATGTAGAGAAATTAAGTTTTTATTGAGGAGATTTTATATCTGTTTTCAATCATTGCGGAGGTACACAACTACACTCATATTTTTTTATAAGAAACTGCTTATAAGAAACGGTAGGCTCCATTTTTCGAAAGCTAAGAAACGACCCTAGCTGAATTGAAAAAGCTAAGAAACTTTTGTAATTTACAGTTTTAATTTTCTTGTCGCGCAAACAAATGTTTTGACATTGTCCAGTTATAGCAACTGTTTGGACATTATTTTGAGTGCAAATTATGCTATTTACTGGCTTTGAGATCTTACTAAGTAATTTGGGAACCCTTTAGACAAAACAAAATTAACTCTACACTTCCGGCATTAAAGATATAAGAAACACGTAAGAAACTTTTGGTAGCAATATGGCCCAAAAATTTAAGAAACTGCCTACCAGCCCCGGACCTTAGTTTCTTATAAAAAAGAATGAGTGTAAGTAAAGTTAAACAGTTTCTCTTCGATATGAAATTAGTAATTTAATGATTAGCAGTTATTAGTTATTAACTTCCTTCACATCGAATTGCAATATTTAACTTTGTTTAGTTGTTTATCTTTGAGTTATTGTACCACATGCAACAAGAAGAAAATTTTTTCGATCATTTTAGAGGTACCCCTAAGTAAAACTGCTTAATTTAGGCTCCTAAGGATATGGGATGTGCTTAGAATGACGTCATGAGAATGGAATTTTTATGCTGCGAGAATAAATCACAGCAGCTAAAAGGATCGGCATGGGATTCGCTCAAGCCCTACCGGGTGTCTCAGAAAAAAGTACCCCCTTTTGATTGGAAATAGGACCAAAATGATAAGATATCATTACTCTCCGAGTTCACAGCTAAACGTATCAATCTTCAACTTAGATGCACATACCTTGCATTTAAACATCGTACACCGAACACCGGAGATAAAGTTTGCAAAGTCAAAATTTACAGTGGGTTTTGAAAAAGGGCTTAGCCATGATTTGCATCATGGACATTTTCCAAAGCACCTGTAAACTTTAATTTCAGTTTTTTGCTTTTGAAAAGAATAAAAGGCGCACGGACATGGTCCTGATTGAGCGAATTTAATAAAAATGTGGTAAGAACGATGAAGTCATGCCTCATCTCCAAAATAAACGTGCATGTGCTCCTTTTCCTCGTCTTTGATACAAAAACACTTGTGGTGGAATGCAATGCAAGGACCGATTCCGCAAAAGACAAATCATTTCAAGAACAATTGAAGTAATTCAAAGTATAATTCTTTTCAAAAGTGAAAACTAAAGTTCAAAGTTGAAAATTCTTTTCCAAAATGTCTGTGTGATGCCAAAACATGGCTAGGTCCTTTCTCATAACTTCTGGTTTCAGATGCACTCCAAATTTTGACCTTGTAAGCTCATATCTCCGGTGTTTGATGGAAGATTTTAAAATGCAAGGTTTNGCCCCTAAAGATGGTCAAGACATCAATAGATTGCACTTTAGATCCTTCTGTTACCGATAAATTTGAAGCAAGCATATCTGACATAATGTCCTCACCGCCTGTTGTCTCAAAAAGCGATAAATCGATTAACATTTCGAGAATTCATCCGATTGATAATAACCTGCGCCTGCTTGAAGAAAAAACACTTGCAAACGAGTCTCCTAAGATCATCTCTAGAATGAAAACGAAAAGAAGAAGAAAATCACATAAAGAAACGAAAAGAAAGAAACTAAATAAACCTGAAATTGAGATAACCTTTGCAAAGAATAAAGGCAATTTGGAAAGGATAAATATTGCTCCAAAGGAAGACATGCCATCCGATTTTAATCAGCATGGTGAAAGTCCTGCCCATGAGACGACGCATGTTCCTGGTTTAGATAAGCCCAGTTCTCCAGGCTTAGCCGAGACAACATGTGTAAAATATGAAGCCAATAGCAAATTTCCAGACTTGAAGGACGTTGCTAGCAGAGGAGACGAGAATCAGGCGGATGATAATAGCAGTCGCATGTTTTCTATTTCAAATGTCCAGGAGATTCCTGATATTAGTGATTGTTGCCAAAATGCTACTAGCATTTGTACGTCACCAGGCTTGGATAGGCCTGTCAAGACATCACGTAAACTCTACGACAACGCAAGTGAGGACTGTAATAAAAACAAGCCTTCCAACGAAACTGTTATTCTGTCTCGTCTGAAGCTAGGGTGCAATCTTTCAGATTACGACATGGTATCTGATGATGTATCGATTGTTCCAAAGTCACCATGCCTTAGCAGTGTGCCAAAGACATTGTGTAAATCTGACATTGATTCAACAGGAAGCAAGACTTTGATTTGCGATGATGCACTGTTTTCTCCTATTAGAATAGAATGTGATAATGCCAGTTATTTTCTCAGCCAATTCAAGCATTTTGACAGTGATGCTTCCGACCTTTCGGATTTAGCTCCAATGTCACCTGCAGTTGTCTCTAATTCTGAGAAGAAAGATGCAGATAGTTGCGTAAAATCGATAGAATCTACCCCGAAAGGACCCAGGGCTACTGCAACAGAAGATGGCACAAACCCCAATAATACGGGTGAAGAATGCCCAATGTCTCTTGTTGTATCGGAGAGTGACAAAAATAGTGCGAGACAGTTATCTTCTAAAATTGGTAACTCAAGGTCCTACTCAAGAAATGATGGTGTGGACAATTTTTCCGATGAAGGGGATTGCTCATTGTCTCCTTCAGTGGTTAAAACTGAAGATTTGCATAACTTAGATCAGCTCTACAAGAAAGTAGACGCTGTGTCGAAGGGGGACTCTATGAGAGCTAATACCAGAGCGCTTGAATCACGTTTCTCTCAAACCAACAGTAAAAGGGATCGTTCAGAAAGGGTTAAAGGAGAGAACAGTAGATTAGGGAAGCTGCAAATAGATAGTTTATTACATCTTCACACGGCAAACAACGTTGTCAAAAACAGCAAACAAGGTATCTCCAGTACCAGACCGGATCGAATGAGTGGAGAGAAGATTAAAGATCCCCCAGCTGTTTCAGATGCAATCGGAATATCCAAGGAAAATAAAGAGAAAGAACACACAGGCGCTAAAACTGACAAACATAGATTTGTGAACAAAGGTATCTCCATTCATGGAGATTATTTGTCGGCAGCTGAACCAGTGACAGAGAGGCAGGCCGGAGAATCCTCTTCTGTTGTCCATGCAATCATAACAATACTTGTAAACACTTCTGTAGCCAAAGCCACAGAGCGACTTTCTTGTCCCACTAACGGCACTTCAAATAAAGCGTTGTATCAAAGTCCTACAAATCACCCCTCAATACGACTTTCTGACTCATTGCTATCACCATCAAGCGTTATACCATGTACACCGGTACAACAACGAAAAAGCAATTGTTTCCGATTACGAAATTCAGTACGGATAGGAAGAGGTAAGATTGAGCAAGGATCAAACAGAGTTGTATCCAGGTCGTCATCACCGGGTGATTGTGCAATGGAAAATGTATTGGTTCACTTGAAAACAGAATCTGACAAGGCAGACTGCGTAACTGCCGGAACGGATAATCCAATCGGAACTTCTAATATTAATGATCACAAAGTAGATTTATCTTCCAGACGAACAGTTTGTTCAACTTCAGGACCAAATTACGGCATTGTGGAAGAATCAATTGGCAGTAGTATTCAGTTGAAAATAGATTCGAACAAGTTGAGTGACCAAACTCTGGTATCATTTGTTAGCGCAGAGGATGACTTACTTCATGGTAATGCATTAGGTACTTGCAGTGCTGAGTTAGAATTGCCTGAACCAGAGAGTGGAATGTTTGCGACGAAAGAAAGTAGTGACGGAGACCGTAACAGGAAAATAGTGAGTAAGCCAAGCCATCCTACATGTAGTGTCAGCAGGATGGATGATCAAGTGTTGATGTTATCGCAAGGAGATCGCACGTCAGTCGAACACAATGTGGCTGAATCTTTCAATGCGAAGCATGTNGGCGTATGGCCTATAGAAGGTAGAGTCTGTATAAACTCTTGTGACGAAATTTCAGAAGAACTGCCCCTAAAGATGGTCAAAACATCAATAGATTGTAATTTAGATACTTCTGTTACCGATAAATTTGAAGCAAGCATATCTGACATAATGTCCTCGCCGCCTGTTGTCTCAAAAAGCGATAAATCGATTGATATTTCGAGAATTCATCCGATTGATACTAACCTGCGCCTGCCTCAAGAAGAAACACTTGCAAACGAGTCTCCTAAGATCATCTCTAGAATGAAAACGAAAAGAAGAAGAAAATCACATAAAGAAACGAAAAGAAAGAATCTAAATAAACCTGAAATTGAGATAACCTTTGCAAAGAATAAAGGCAACTTGGAAGGGATAAATATTGTTCCAAAGGAAGACATGCCATCCGATTTTAATCAACATGGTGAAAGTCCTGCTCATGAGACGACGCATCTTCCTGGTTTAGATAAACCCAGTTCTCCAGGCTTAGCCGAGACAACATGTGTAGAATATGAAGCTAGTAGCAAATCTCCAAACCTAAAGGACGTTGCTAGGAGAGGAGACGAGAATCAGGCGGATGATAATAGCAGTCGCATGTTTTTTATTTCAAATGTCCAGGAGATTCCTGATATTAGTGATTGTTGCCAAAATGCTACTAGCATTTGTACGTCAACAGGCTTGGAAGGGCCTGTCAAGACATCTCGTAAACTCTACGACAACGCAAGTGAGGACTGTAATAAAAACAAGCGTTCCAACGAAACCTTTATTCTGTCTCGTCTGAAGCTAGGGTGCAATGTTTCAGATTACGACATGGTATCTGATGATGTATCGATTGTTCCAAAGTCACCATGCCTTAGCAGTGTGCCAAAGACATTGTGTAAATCTGACATTGATTCAACAGGAAGCAAGACTTTGATTTGCGATGATGCACTGTTTTCTCCTATTAGACTAGAATGTGATAATGCCAGTTATTTTCTCAGCCAATTCAAGCATTTTGACAGTGATGCTTCCGACCTTTCGGATTTAGCTCCAATGTCACCTGCAGTTGTCTCTAATCCTGAGAAGAAAGATGCAGATAATTGCGTAAAATTGATAGAATCTACCCCGAAAGCACCAAGGGCTACTGCAACAGAAGATGGCACAAACCCCAATAATACGGGTGAAGAATGCCCAATGTCTCTTGTTGTATTGGAGAGTGACAAAAATAGTGCGAGACAGTTTTCTTGTAAAATTGGTAACTCAAGGTCCTACTCAAGAAATGATGGTGTGGAAAATTTTTCCGACGAAGGGGATTGCTCATTGTCTCCTTCAGTGGTTAAAACTGAAGATTTGCGGAATTTGGATCAGTTCCACCCGAAAGTAGACGCTGTGTCGAAGGGGGGCTCTATGAGAGCTAATACCAGAACGCTTGAATCACGTTTCTCTCAAACCAACAGTAAAAAGGATCGCTCAGAAAGGGTTAAAGTTGAGAACACTAGATTAGGAAAGCTGCAAATAGATAGTATTTTACAACTTCACACGGTAAACAACGTTGTCAAAAACAGCAAACAAGGTATCTCCAGTACCAGACAGGATGGAATGAGTGGAGAGAAGATTAAAGATGTAATCGGAATGTCGAAGGAAAATAAAAAGAAAGAACACACAGGCCCTAAAACTGACAAACATAGATTTGCGGAGAAAGGTATCTCCCTTCGTGGAGATTATTTGTCGACAGTTGAACCAGTGACAGAGTTGCAGGCCGGAGAATCCTCTTCTGTTGTCCATGCAATCATGAGGATACTTGTAAACACTTCTGTAGCTAAAGCCACCGAGCGACTTTCTTGTCCCACTAACGGCACCTCAAATAAAGTGTTGTATGAAAGTCCTACAAATCACCCCTCAATACGACTTTCTGACTCATTGCTATCACCATCAAGCGTAATACCATGCACACCTGTACAACAACGAAAAAGTAATTGTTTCCGATTACGAAATTCAGTACGGATAGGAAGAGGTAAGATTGAGCAAGGATCAAACAGAGTTGTATCCAGGTCGTCATCACCGGGTGATTGTGCAATGGAAAATGTATTGGTTCATTTGAAAACAGAATCTGACAAGGCAGACTGCGTAACTGCCGTAACGGATAATGCAAGCGAAACTTCTAATATTAATGATCACAAAGTAGATATATCTTCCAGACGAACAGTTTGTTCAACTTCAGGACCAAATTACGGCATTGTGGAAGAATCGGTTGGCAGTAGTATTCAGGTGACAATAGATTCGCACAAGTCGAGTGACCAAACTCTGGTATCATTTGTTAGCGCAGAGGATGACTTACTTCATGGTAATGCATTAGGTACTTGCAGTGCTGAGTTAGAATTGCCTGAACCAGGGAGTGGAATGTTTGCGACGAAAGAAAGTAGTGGTGGAGACCGTAACAGGAAAATAGTGAGTAAGCCAAGCCATCCTACATGTAGTGTCAGCAGGATGGATGATCAAGTGTTGATGTTATCGCAAGGAGATCGCACGTCAGTCGGACACAGTGTGGCTGAATCTTTCAATGCGAAACATGCGAATACACTAAAGTATAGAAACAATGCTGAGACTATATGTGATGTTAAACAACAAGAGAATGGCATTGGAGCAACGAAAACTTCATGTGCCATTGAAGCAGATTCAAATAAATATGAGGGCTCTGATATTATACCGGGTGATAGCTTGCTCGAGGTCCCATCCAAGCTTGAAGATAACAAAGAGAATGAATCAGAAAGAAATACTTTTGGAGATAAGAAAACAACAAGATGTTACCATCCCACAAAAGAGACTGAACCTACCCAGGTTAAAAGTGGTAAAGGGGAAAATAACTTAATCGACATGGACAGCCTAACGCAGTTTCCTTTTGAAGATCTAGAAATACCACCACCACGTCTTACAAACTTACAAACAGCAAATAATTATACAAAAACTCCTTCGAATAATGGCTTAGCTACAGAAATAATCCCAAAGAACTCAGGATCTGGAGCAGTGTTTAAGGATACGAGTGAGGTTGATGGTAGAAAGATTTTCAATAAACCGAAACAGGGTGTTAAAACTATGCAACCAATCCAAACTCGCTCATATTCGTCTGATTCATCTACAGGGGATATTCTCGATGATCTAATGTTTGGAACAAAAGAAAAGAGCTGTATCGAGAGGAAAAACAACAAGGAACCTGTCCATGGCATTGTATCTGCAAAGCAAGTAGTTATTGGAAATGCTGAAAGCAATCTTGAGGCAATC
>REGL01000220.1:248747-272823 GCA_004194395.1 Aurelia aurita complex sp. Pacific | reverse complement strand
GAAAGAAAATTGAAGTGTCTAAGGAAGCTATCGAGAGAGCCAAGAAAAGGCTAGGAGCTGATGAGGAAAAATTTGCAGGATTTAGCACTGGATCAGGGAAGAAAGTTGAAGTGTCCAAAGAAGCTATCGAGAAAGCCAAGAAAACGCTAGGCGCTGATGAGCAGGTAGATGAAATGGGTTCTTGTCTGGAAAAGGAGACAAACTTTACAGGATTTAATACTGGATCAGGAAAGAAAATTGAAGTGTCTAAGGAAGCTATCGAAAGAGCCAGGAAAAGAATACCAGGAGACGAAGAGTTGGAGGCTGCTGCTTCTTGTGATGGAAAAAAAGCAAAATTTACAGGATTTTGTACTGGATCAGGAAAGAAAATTGAAGTGTCTAAGGAAGCTATTGAAGCTGTGAAAAGACAATTAGAAACAAGCCTAGAAGACAAGATAGTTGATTTTCCAGCCAAAGAGAGTGAGATCTTTACTGGATTTAGCACAGGGGCCGGAAAGAGAGTTGTGGTTTCTGAGCAAGCTTTGAAAGCAGCTAAGGAAACTCTAGAATCAGACGGAGAATTACTACAACACTCGAAGACTGAGATTTGTAGCAATATAGGCCTCAGTGACTTCCGTGCAGATACACACAGCGGAGTGAAAACTGAAGAAACTTTAGTTGATCCAAATAGAACACCAAAGCTGGATGAAACGCTAGACAGAAATAACAGTAATCCAAAGAAGAGGTTAAGTCTCAACAGGTACGCTGGCAAAAGACCACAAAGAGTCACTGAAACACACTACGGAGGGAAGAGGTTTATTGATGACGGGGATGATAATGCTGTTGGCAAAAGAGAGTTCAAGCGAACAATGGAAAATGAAAGTAGTAAGAGTGCTCAGCATGATGTAGCAACTGATGACGACGTTATCGAGATGAGTGAAAGATTCGATCATGATATCAACAATGAGATGGAAGAAGACCCTCAACTCTTATCTACGATTACGAGGAACATAGATGCTGCAAATTGTCGCTCTGATTCCATGGTAATTGGTCGAAAAATGGCAGCTAAGGTACAGGCTAAATTTGCGAAGGACATTACTCAGGTACACAATTTTGAATTTTGATTATACCATTTGGTACGTTGTTATTTTGTTAAAGTCAAAAACGGAGATATAGCAATCCAGTCTAAACATAGACACGAGCCACTTATTTTTCTATTATTTTCATCGATCGAGAACATCAAACGCGATAGGTTATATCGTGGCTCGTTTACACGATGCTGGTAAAGTTTCAAAATTCTGCTGGCAGAATATTGTGTCAGTTAGCAAAACGGCAAAGTTTGTAACTTTGCCGTTTTCAAATTCTCCCGGCATGGTGAAGACGCACTCTGCCGGTAGAATTTATGACGCTTTCATCTCGAGGCTGGAAGTTTCTATGCTTCCTTTTGTCCTTATTGTTCTCATTGTTTTATCTATCTTGATTGGTTATTGATGTCAGTTGCTATTGTCTGAGGAATAAGCATAAAATTCTACCGGCATCGTGTAGACGGGAGGCCAAAGCGGCACTTTTTATGCTGTTTTCAAATTCTACCGACATCGTGTACACGGGGGCACATTTTCCAAGATGACATAAAATCCTGCTGCTTTCAAATAATAATAATGATATAATAATAATTAATTTCTTTAAGGTTGGCGTAGTGTACCTATAGCACTAGGCTAATTAATGCCAGCCATTATTAATACAAATGGCAAATCCTACCGGCAGGTCGTCGTGTAAACAGGGTCTTAAATTGACCCAACAGACGATTACGCTAAAGATGGTGGCGAGGAACTTTGTACCAAGATGCAATGCGTTCGAATAACGACTCCTTAACGATTCTAAAGGAATTGGATTAAAGAACGCAGTGCATCTTGGTAAAAAGTTCCTTGCCGCCATCTTTAGCAGCATAGGTTCCAAATCTTTTTCTCAGCGTAAAAAGGTGGGTGTAAAATTCAATGACCTATTTCTTCTGATTGAATGGCTTGAAAGAAACTTGAGATACTTATCTATAATTCTACCGTTGGACTTTTCAGAAATTTTTAATATTTTTGGAAATTACAGCGTATCTTACATTTCAACTCGTTTGAGGATGTGACGTCATCAAATTTCTAAATCAGAAACCAGATGAGTGACAGGCTTTTGCTTGACACCATATTGTAGGCATTTATGAACTATGGTTTCCTTCCAAATTATTTCATGTTACGTCAAACTGTTTAGAAATTGCGATGGTTTTAAGTTTTTTTGAAAATTTTTCTTAAATTCTTGAAAAAGAAGAAAAATACTCTAACTCTGAAAATATTGAAGATTTCAGAAAAGTCCAACGGTAGAATTATAGAGAAATAGCTGAAGTTTCTTTGAAGTCACTCAGTTCAAAGAAATAGGTCGCTGAATTTTACACCAGTATTTTCAAAGATTTGGAACCTATGCTATCTTTAGCGTACTCGTCTAGTCCCCTAGCTAAGCTGCTTTTAATTCCATTGATTTGCTTTATTAATTGATTGAACATTGTTTGGAATTATCGTATTTTGGAATCATGAACACAATTATGAACTTGATTCTGCATCTTTTCCATGTCATTTGAAACTTTCTGCATGATTCTTCGCCAGCTGTAACTTTCCCTGTAAAATTACTTTGATTCAATCTGTTAAAAACCTTATTCAGCAATTTATCATTAAACTTTATTTCAATAATCATTTTGAGGACTATGAATGATCATAATATTCTTAATTTTAGGATGATCAACTAATGGTGAAACGACGTAAAAGCCTTGGGATGAACCGAAAGAGTTCTTTCAATTTTGCTATAAAATCAAGTAACCCTGCAGGTAACTGTTTCATTTCCTCGAGAAGCAATGAAGCCTGGTTTCTAATTGGAATATTTTGCTCTTCATTGCTGTTTTTGGTACAACGATGCGCATTCAAACCAAGAGAGCAATAAAGAACTGAAAAACTCCAAATGGAAATCAGGCTTAAGGCATTTTTACTTACGTGAAATATAAATATTAAATATCGATATTAGCAAATATTATTTCATACAGTGAAAACGGGCATATCAGAACCTTCCTCGAATAAGAACCTATAAACCCTGGTTTTTCATAGGTTCTTATTGCTGCCACAGCAGCATCATATTCTTTTTTAATCCAGCGAGCGAGATTGGCCTGTCTGCTGTCTGGCTATGTAGAAGGCCCCCATGTGGCTAGCTCGCGGCTGCGGTTCGCGGTGTGGGGGCATATGGGCTCGCGGCTGGTGAGCATTTATCCAAGAAACAACAACAAAAGCTCTCCAACAAAAGATAGTGAGTTCTTCCTACCTACGTAGATGGGCGGCAACGGTTTATTTCTGACAATGCTATCAATATTCAATATTCAATATTCAATATTCTCAACTCAATATTCTAAATCATTTACCTTTTGAACCATTACCCAACTGTATATTCCAAACACAATATATGTTTCCTTAGCAATAATCATTCAATTCATTTCTATAAAATTGACCTCGCTACAATGGCATTTGGTACAAATATTAATCGGCAGCACTCGCTGACTGATGTTATATCTACTTTTAGTTTTTGGTTGTGACAATCCAATTGCGTGAATCTGATTGTTGTGTAAAATAAAATGTGAATATTGCTCATCAGTCATCTAGTAGGCTCTGTATACATCTGATTTCACCATAATGCTAATTGTCCATTGGCCTACGTGTAGACCCATTATCCAACTGGAGAAAGGGTCTACGAATCAATGAGCGAAAGCTCACTACTACAGTCCCAGATTTCTCGCACTTAATTTATGCAGCCTTCGTTTAGATGGGTTTCATACATTATTTGAATAGACGATTAACATAATTAATTGGGCAGCTGTAGCAAGCTTTATCTCATTATTTCGTAGACCCTTTATTCTTTAGGATAATGGGTCTACTCGTAGGCTAATGGTCCATCTTCCGTCGCAGTATTTTGATTCTAAAGGCACACTGTCGTGACACTGATTGGATGAATAAGACAATATAAAAGAATAGAATTAGGCAGGCTTCAGTAATTTCGCTGTACACTGAAATTCACAAAGATGATAACGATCAGACTCTCTTTATTCTCGAAACAAAGTATGATCTAATAGCATAAAGGCTTTATAATGATCCAGAGGCCAAGTCTTTTGTTAGGGATTTCAACTTCACAACCAGCCAATTACAGCCACGACAGTGTGCCTTTAAGCAAAGACAGAAGACAGACAACAAAGAAACTTCTTGAGAACATTCTTTTGTGACAAAATTCAAAGGAGCTGTGCCGCCATTTCATGAAAATTCATGTAAACTGAGGTGTATCAAAACTCTTTTAGCTATCCTGAAGCGATTCTGCAGCGTTTTTGGAAAATATTAACAATCTAGGAGAATAACGATCGCAGATCTTGAATATGCCTTTAAATATTGAATTTTGCTAATGATCGCTGGGATACCGACCGATTTGGAAGAGGGGTTTCATTTCATCATTTCATTTTCATTTAATATAGTCACACAGGTTGATAAGTTTCAGAATAATATCTGGTTTTCAAACTGACCTGTTAAAAAAACCTAAGCTGCAAAAGGAAAACTAGTTACAATAATATTATAAATTTTCAAAAGCCAATAATTTACAGTATAATACAGTAACACAAGGTGAATAAATTAAAATACAAAGGAAAGCTACGTAATCCGACTTATTAGAGCAGATTTTTGAAAGCACCAAGAGAGGAAGCCCATTTTCTAGCTTTATCCAGGCTTTTCCAAAGGGTGGTTCCTCTGTAGCAGAAAGATTTCTGACCTGTTTTTGTTTTAAGTAATGATATTTTCAGATTCAGATCTGTCGATCGCAGATTTCGTTCATTACTGTCGGAGCATCTTGTGAACAACGAGGACAAATAGTCTGGAGCCAACGAATTTAAGGACTTATACATAAGCGAAGCTGATTCTTTGAAAATAAGCTGACTGTTGCCCAAGAAAGGTCTTTCTCCCAAAGACCACAACTCTGCTGGGAAATCATAGCATGTCTNGAGAGGAAGCCCATTTTCTAGCTTTATCCAGGCTATTCCAAAGGGTGGTTCCTCTGTAGCAGAAAGATTTCTGACCTGTTTTTGTTTTAAGTAATGATATTTTCAGATTCAGATCTGTCGATCGCAGATTTCGTTCATTACTGTCGGAGCATCTTGTGAACAACGAGGACAAATAGTCTGGAGCCAACGAATTTAAGGACTTATACATAAGCGAAGCTGATTCTTTGAAAATAAGCTGACTGTTGCCCAAGAAAGGTCTTTCTCCCAAAGACCACAACTCTGCTGGGAAATCATAGCATGTCTTGAACCAATTAAACTGGAATTTTCGCATACAAATGTCCATATTGGCTGTCTGATTCCATGCTTGTTTACTTTAGGACGGTACAGCCCCTTCAAGAATCTAATTTAAGAACCTACAGCCTGATTTCATTATTGTTTTCCATTACATAAGAACCAAAACAGCTTGGTTTGAACAATGTAGGATCTTATGTGCTGTTTTTACTGTAATAACGTTATTCTTTTGATTAAAGAATATCACAGTGACAGAAATGCGAAATACACAATACCACTCATTTCAAAGATCTCACGAATCAATGATGTTCGTACTCCGGACTTATCAAGGTAAGGTAGTAATAAGAATATATTAGAATGTGATAAAAATTTTCTCGTCTATAAAATGCCATCTTAACTATATGTCCTTACTTGCTTGTCTTTTCCTACTTGAAATGGCTTCATTAAGTTGATAGTAGATTCAATAATCTGAGGGTTTGTTGTTCAAATCCACGCCCTGTCACGTAGGGCGAGGAGATTGGCCGAGTCTCTTTAATTCCAGGCTGAAAGAATCACGATGTGTGGTCACAGCGACGGGAACGACCAGGACACTGCTTCAATACACTTGGTTTCTCCGTGTCCTAAAACTACAAGTCAGGTCAGGTCAGGTCAGGTCAGGTCAGGTCAGGTCAGGTCAGGTCTGGTCAGGTCAGGTCAGGTCAGGTCATTTTAAAATTCAACCAGGTACTAAATCCTGTAACAATTCGCAACAATCTACTTCGATTACAATGACAAGTTACAGAAGATAACAAAGGTAAACAAAGCTTTTAAAGGGGTTCCGTCACCAAACTGTAAACAAATCTAATAACACCGCACGTGTCCATTGTTTTCCATTGTTTTCTGCAGTTGTTTCGTGGCTTCACCCAAGCCACTAAAAATGCTTGTTGAAAATCCACTCATATCCAAGTAATCGTAAAATATATGAATGTTTGGATTTTTCTTCTGTGAAGTACAAAAATTTATCTTCAAAATGACTCTCATTTTCGAAAAAACAGGTAAACAACCGTGTGATATTGCCCATCAACAAACGGCAATATCAAAATCACTGTTTCGACCGAAATTTGGAGACGGAGCCCCTTTACAGAAAAAGATTACAGAAGGAATTTTTATGGAGAAGAATGTCTTAAAGGAGGAGCTCTCTCAGTAGAAAAGCCAATCGAGGAGAAAGAATCTATGTTAAACACCTATTATACAATAGGCATATGATACTACCTTGCTACGTAGAAATATAGAAGAACCTTGATCTGTTTTTCAGGTTTGGATCTGGAAGACCAGCCAGTATGCCAAAATTATCTTCAATGAGCTCGACCAGAACTCCCGTATCCTCCGGAGATCACACCAATACGAAATCTTTTTCTACCCCCTTCAAGCCAGGAAATAGGAATGATAATGAGGAAAATCTGAGGTATCAAGGCAAGGCAAAGAATGGGCTTAAAAGACCGCTTTTTGCTTGTGTACCGTTTGGTAAACGACAAAAAATTGAAGAGAAAATAGTAACGGTAAGTAAGACATTCCAGTAATTACTTTGCTTCTAATCATTCATTCAGTACGGGTACTTATGTTTTCGGAAGTAATTTAGTCAGTTAACGAGAAAAGATTCTTAAAGGTATAAAGAAAAGATGCTGATATTGCTGGTATGCTCTTCTTGACAGTTCCTCTGCAATCCCATTCAATGACAACAAAGAGAGGTAGTCAGTTTATTTGTAAATATCAAAATATTCATTGGGCAAAAGCCTTATGTTATGATTTCAACAGCCTGCAGGGGTTCTTTTTAATTCAAATCTCCTTCGTTTGCATCATGCAAGGTACTTTATTTGCTATGAATTTAATTGCATTTATTGACGTTTCTACTCAAGTATTGGCACCAAAAGCTAGTTCAGGTTTTATTGAATCAATTTGCAACAGTCATTCCAGAGCCAGAATCTGGGTAGCTTGATTATCAACTTTCTTTTCGCTTATGGTTCTGGATGGCGCATCTGATTGGCTAACGTTCATGTGACATTAAACTGACCACATGAAACGCATTGTGCAACAGCACGTCTTGTTAGTTTGTTGGGAGTGATAATTGATATTTCTCACATGGATCACATGATACAAGGCAACACAGGTCTATTCATCATGACTCGATGCCTTTAATTTGNGTCAAGTTATTAGAATGTTCACTGTCCTAATACTTCCACGAAATGGACTGCTTGATAAATTTGCTACCTTCCACTTGATGACTGTTCTGGTTGGTATTTTAGACCAACGATTCGATCAAACCTCAACCAGGACGGATTTATCAGATGAAACAAAGTGTCAAGCAAAAACCGCGGCTATCAGAGATCACACTTGGCCAACAGCCTGGCACCTATACAAGAGAAGAGGTAGCATGAATTGTATCAATTTTCCACTTTCGATTTCATTAACATTATCTGCGTTATTCTTGCCATTGTTAGCTTATTATTGTAGTTATCACTGGCTCCGTGATTTTCATTATTATGCTTATTGGCGATTAGCCATTATGGAACTGTTACAAACTGATATTAGCACAGGGGGCCCAGGAGTGTCAGTAAAGACTGTAGTTTTGGTTTCATTGGTTCCCTGTGATCCGGATTATGAAAACAACAGCTGTGCAGTTTGATACAGATTAAATCATCGTTGCGGTCGGCCTGCACAGGGTTGGAAAAAAAACCGCGATTTTAAACCGCAGCCAATGAGACAACAGCTCTCACATAACAAAAGTTTTTCTACTGTAATAATAGCAGGCCGACCGAACGATGATGTAATCTGTATAAAATTACACAGCTGTTGTTTTCATAACCCGGATTACAGAAAAACCAAAGAAACCTAACCCTACAGTCTTTACTGACACTCTGGAACCCCCTATGATATTAGTACGTACTCAGTCCTACTTTGTACGTCTCTTAATGTGAATGTCCTGAGTTATATGTCGCCCGTCTAAAAAGGACGAAGAGAAACCGAAACACACCATTGTTTTCTTTGGCTTTACTTTCTTTTGCCATGTGTTGGATTTTCAAATACAAGGGGATATTTATAAACCTATGAGCCCTCATTTTTAACTCAGGTTATTCACTTTAAGACCCCCATTCCCTCCTTATGTTATAGGCTGAAATGTTCCGGCAACTCCGAGGAAGCAACACATTTAGAGAATGCAGGCAACTCGTTGTGAGATAATCGACTGACTGATTATGACAATAAACCTCACAAGATATTTACAACCGTGAACAAGTTTACAGCTAGATGTTAGAACAAAACACACTATTTTGTCCAAGGGTTAGGGTTTGAAAAAGTGATGTTCCAAGTTTTACGAAGTGGCTCAAAGATTATTCGTACTCTATTTATTTAGTATCTAGAAATTACCACAAAAAGGGCTTGATTTAAGACGAAAAACTCAATAGATAACGTTAACAGCACATTCCTGTTGGTTGCAACTTTTAATAGGAATTTGTAGAAAGTTACTTTTTGTGAGTTCTCTCAAAAAACTTAGCCAAAATAACCTTGCATACAAATATTTTGAGCGCTATTGAAATAAAGGAATGAATTTAAGTCAACAGAATAATGTTTTTACTTTTTTATTTTTCTTACGGGGCTGAGCATATTTTTGAATTACACAATCATTTTTATCCCGCTTTCTTCGATTTGTTTCAGCTACAAGATTTTGGGATTGATGACACTGTGATAGACGTTACCAGTGAAAATGCTGGGGACTTCATGTTTTCATCAGAATTTTTCAGTGATGCAGCTTTGGAAAATAAGCAAACCACCGTTGGGGATGGAGCGAATCTTTGTCTTAGCGAAGAAGGCAATGCGGGCCATCGTGAATTTCAAAGGTTAGTTTTCACACATTGGTTGTTCAAGATTTATTATTTGTATTAGATTTTGAAACATTTGAAATGTTTGCAATGTTGAAAGATTATATCAGAAGACAGCTAAAACTGATTTATCGTAGCTATCTTTGTCTGTGATTGTAGATTTAAATGGCTGCGGTTTTGGGTAAATCAAGAAGTTCATTGATGCAGCCATTATTTCAGTTCAGGCATTTCCCTTTAGCATCATCAGGAATTCCTGCTGATGAAAAGACAGCACGGCAAACATTTACAATCTAAATCTGCGATCTAAATTATACAGGGTGTTCCAGAAAAACTGTAGCCCAACTACCGGGTGTCCCAAAATGATGTATCATTGTTTGATTGCTTACATGTCCATAACCAATGAACCGATTTTCAAAAACTTGCTTTTATTTGATTGCCTAAAGTATTTTAAGATGTTGATTTCTGTTTTACCACAGCGTTTTCATGTCGAAAAGAAGATCGATAAACTTGCTCAAATTCTAGCCTTAGATAGCATGAGAAAGAAACGTCCTTGTTTGCAAGTCAACATTTTAGATGTGATGCAAAAGGCTGGACTTGCATTCGTATTCTCTGAACTCAGTATTAACTGAATTCGTATTCTCTAAACGCCATATATTCTATGAACGACATATAAGTTCAGCCTTTTGCATCACATCTAAAATGTTGACTGCCAAAGAAGACAGTTTCTTTCTCATTTTATCTAAGGCTTGAATTTGAGCAGCTTTATCGATCTTCTTTCCGACATGAAGAAATCGGCCTAAACCACAGCCAACATCCTCAAATACAATTTAGCCTTTCAAAAATCGAATAAAATAAAGTTTTTGAAAATCGGTTCATTGGTTATGGAGATATAAGCAATCAAACAATAATACATCATTTTGGGACACCCAGTATTATTGAAAACTTTCAAAAAGGATAAGATTTAAATAAATGTAATGTATGATATCCAGCTGAGGCACATTTATTGTATTACTTATCACTCAATTGACATTGTGGTAGGTATTGTCTATTTTAGATGCGGAAAGTGGTGGGACATTTACAGACAATTACATAAGCAAAAACTCTTCTTTGTGAGAACTTATTTTATCAGTTTTAATTAAGTGTCAAGTATCTCATGGGAGTAAATTTTTTCTACCTTAGGGCATCACCTCAAGTGCTTCTTTGTTTTAAAATTTTGACAAAATCTTTTTCGTAATTGTTATGGTAAAAAGATGTTGATTTTGCTTGCTCTTGCAGCATGCTGCTTTTGAAGTGAACATTCTTATTAAAATATCATTTAATGGCATTTAATTTAAAGGTAAATGATTCCATTCATTAATCCAAACTGCATATCATCAGAAAGAAGGAAAATTGTACTTTCAAACTATACATTACATCTACTCAATTATTATCGCTTTTTCTAGATTTTCAATTACAGGTAAGTTGAATTTTTTCTGAAACACCCCGCAGTTTCAGATTTTTTTAAATACCTTATTTAGTTAGAGGAGGGGCAGAATGATTGCTCTCATAAAATCTTCTTAGATAACCGATACTTGTGCGGGATTACATGTGCAGGATTACATGGTATTTCGCAAGAGATTCAATGTATCATATCACAGCTAGATTTGCCAGAAAATAAATGTATACTTTCATCGCAGACCGTAATGATTAGCATAGTATAGGGCTCAAATCTTTCAAATCTTTAAAAGGCGGATGTGAAATGCTAAGACATTTTTCTTTGAGTTGAATGACTTGAAAGGAACTAATGGTACTTTGCTGTAAACCTGCCGTGGAAATTTTTTGATATCTTGATTTTTTCAAAATGGCGGCTATTTGAATACTTTTGAAAAAATTAATGGAAAATTTTGAAAAAATTTAAATCATCGTAAATCCTAAACCAATAGAGAAAAAATGATCTAACCTTCAAGAAAACCATAATCAATGAAGGTCTACAATAATGTGGCAAGCAGAAATTTGTAGCTGTTCTGGTTTAGTATTTAGAAATTTGATGACATCATTGCTTCAAATTAGAAAAATGCCGCCATTTTGAAACTNCTTTGAGTTGAATGACTTGAAAGGAACTAATGGTACTTTGCTGTAAACCTGCCGTGGAAATTTTTTGATATCTTGATTTTTTCAAAATGGCGGCTATTTAAATACTTTTGAAAAATTAATGGAAAATTTTGAAAAAATTTAAATCATCGTAAATCCTAAACCAATAGAGAAAAAATGATCTAACCTTCAAGAAAACCACAATTAATGAAGGTCTACAATAATGTGGCAAGCAGAAATTTGTAGCTTTTCTGGTTTAGTATTTAGAAATTTGATGACATCATAGCTTCAAATTAAAAAATGCCGCCATTTTGAAACTAATCAAGATATCAATAAATTTCCACGGCAGATTTACAGCAAAATACCCTACGTTCCTTCCAAGCCATTTATTTAAAAGAAAATTGCAATATAGTTTTACAACAACCTTTTTAAAGGTTTGAGCCCTTTGTTGTAGCGATTAAATTATGCTGCTTTCCTGATTGTGCTATCTTTTACTTGCAGTGCGTTTCTTACCATTTCTGGAATAGACAAATCATTGATAAATGAAGATTGGGTTTTTAATCAATACCGCTGGATAATCTGGAAACTGTCGTGCATGGAAAGGTCTTTCCCTGAACAGTTTGCAGGGAGGTAAGTGCTACAGTATATTCACCTGTTGATGTCATGCTGTCTTGGAGCTGTGTGGATAGACAAAACAATTAGAAAGATTACGAATAGAGCAGACTTCAGTAATTGCAGTCGGTGACCTCCAGGCTTGGTAATCGAGGGACCATTATGGAAACAAGGTCGCATTGACCTTTTTACTGCTATCCCTGCCATTTTTAACCTGGGGTGTTTTCAGACTACTTTTTTAGCTTTTGCCTGTAAATTTTATATACCTGTAATTAGATCACTTTCTTTTTCTTGATTTTATATTGTAATTAATTTGATGCCAAAATTATATATACATACAGACATAATTACTTGAGTGCAGTTGCGATTTCATCGTAAATCTAGTCAATTAGTTTGGCATTGTCTCAGCTTCCAGTTTTAGTTTCTTTTTGTTCCACGATTCATGCTGGTGTGTCTTGAGCTATATCCAAAGAACGAACAAACAGAGGTCAAAATAAGAAACGAGCGAAATTTGCGACAAAATGCAATCAATTTAAGTAAACATCGTTTATATGTAGCTTTTCGTAATTGTATAGTTAGCTGTAATTTAGTTTAGTGTTCTATGTCATGACCCTGGGATAGTCATGGGTTCTTGCTTCCCGGGTTATCATCTTAGTTATGTAGTTAAGTAATTTGTAAGTATAGTCTTAAGTGCCTCGTCCTTGTAAGTTTTTATATTGAATATAAGAAAGAAAAAAAAAACAAACAGAAGTCAGAATAGAAGGAAGATATTTCGTAGTAGGCTTGTATAAAATGATCCATTCACAGTCAAACATTGATAATTTGGGGAGGAGGAAATCGACATATCCCTTGGCTGTAAAAAGATCGTAAATGTACAAATGAGAAACGTTTATTTAGCGAGCGGCGGATAGTGATACAACCGTACTAAAGACATGTTTTTTTAATATCATTCATATAAAACATTTACAATAAATTTTACAATCTACTATACTTATCTAATTACTATACAACTCTGCAGGGACGATACCAGGGGGAGCGAAAGACAATGACTACTCCATAGCCAAAACATAAAGACACATAACGTTAAACTACATGCAACTACTGTACACTACGAACGATTAAAAAACTAATGGATAATGCATAATATACTAGATTCTGTCTGACATTAGATTTCGGGTCAGATTTGTATCATGCTAAAGCTCTTTTCTGGAAAATACATTTGATGTTTGAATCGTAAGAGTGTTTTGAATGAGAATGTTATGTTGATATTTGATATTTGCCTTCTACATCTTCAAGGTGCCTCACACCAAATGAAGTCATGTTTCACTTGAAATACAGATATGACAGAGAAATAGACAAAGCTGAGAGGTAATTATTTGTTATTTGAGCTAAAGGTGTGCAGGGCTCTACTGATATTAACATGAAATTTTATTCAACTCCTGTGAAAGAATTGCAGTGCGAGGAATATACAGATTGTTTCAGAAAAGACGCAAATCTCCTTTATTCGAGATTCTTCAGGAAATGATAAGATTTGAATTAATTTGATGCATACCATATTACAGTACAATGAATGTTCTTTCCAATGATATCCAGGTTGGGTGGATTAATTGAATTTTTCATTACTTAATTGAAGTTTTCGTAAGTATGACCTATTTACACAGCCGAAAAGTCATCTTTGTGAGAGGTATTTTACCATTTTTGATAAATGCATCTGATGAAAATAGCATTCCTTTTTTCCTACCTTACGGCATCATCTTAAGTGCTTCTAAGCCTGAAATATTTCGTCAAAATTTGTTTCCTAAAGCCGCATCTACACGAGCAATTTTTCCTTGGCAATTTTCCTTGACAAGTTTCCTTGCTCCTGTAGATTGTCAACAAGTTTTGTTTGACTATTTTTTCTTAACAAGTTTTCATTGCTCGTGTAGACTGACAACAAGTCTCCTTGACAATTGCTATCTACTCTGACAATCGGTTTGGCCAGCGGAATTTATAGGTTAGCCTCGGTTTGCTGATGCGGCCCGTTTTTTTGCGCCAAAGAATCTTACAAAAATGGCTCCTTTAACGAGGAAGAAACTTTTATTCGTGTGTGAGACAACGGCAGTCCTACTAATGTACAAGGAATCTAAGAAAATATAACTGTCTATGATATGATATCATATATATTATATAATATATTATATAATATATAATATAACTGTCTGCCTTTGTATTCCAAAGGCTTTCACGAATTTGCAGAGCTTCTAAAAGCATTGACGTATGACGTTGCTTGATCGGTCCAGATCAACCTCGTGGCAGCCATGACAGCCAAGAACAAAAAATTGCACGAAAAGGAGGGTCTGGAATTGAGTCAAAATTGTCAAGTTTACTTGTCAAGTCATCTACACGGGCAAGTTTTGCATATGACAATTTTTACTTGACAAGTGCACTTGTTAAAAAACTGGCACGCCAGCTTTTGAACGAGTACACTTGACAAGTAAAAAATTGTCATGTTTCCTCAATCTACCCCAATCTACACGAGCAAAATAAACTTGTCAAGGAAAAATTGTCAAGGAAAACTTGCTCGTATAAATGCGGCTTAATTTTAAATGAAGAAATATTGATTTTGCTGTTACAGCATGCTGCATTTAAGATTGGATATATGTACTAAAATAGCAATTAAATGATAAATAGTTCTATCAATGTATCCAAACTGCATATCATTAAAAAGAAGAAAGATTGTACTTTCAGATGGTATACATTACATCTTCTAAAATCATATGATTTTTTAAGATTTTCAATCATAATTGGGTTGCGTTTTTTCTGAAACACCCTCCAATATCCAGTTTCAATTTGATATTTGGAAGATAAAATGATACAAAGAATCGATGACCGTTTAAACCAATGTTTTCGAATCTTCTCACAAACAAGGTATATATTTTTGAGATATCCTGTATGCTTTGCAGCACACGTCTTGTATGTAGAAAATTTCAAACGTTTCTGTGGGCATTGAGTCTCCCTTTCAACAAAATTAGCCATTTTTTGTCTGAAATTGATAACCCTTTTTCTTCTTTCGTAAATCTATGATACAGTGAAACTCGTAACAATTTGAACTAAGTTGAACCAGCACCTGCAGATTTAGCTATTCATGGTTTCTCGAAGAATTTCCTTTGGGTTTTCTTTTCGGCCATGCGTTTTAAAACAGTCTTGAATTAATTTACTATTATCACTCATTTTAAGTATGCAGTGAGCCTTTAGGGACACTGAACGAAATATAATGGCAAAGGCCGGTAACTTTTTTTCTTCCTTGAAACGACAAAACTGTCCGCAAACTGTTCTGCGAAAATCATTTCTACCTGATGTTGATAAAGTGGACACAGTGTGGTTCGTTCAAATCGTGGGATTGTGGGTGCACATTCTACTTGGTGCAATTTAACATGCTCATAACCACAAATTTAAGGTTTGAACACAAAACCCTACATAAATAGCATAAATGCAAAGGTAATGTTGCTCCAGCAATTTGTATTTTGTTTTCAAAATAACAACTATTGAAGGTTGTTATGTTTCGACGGCATGATTAAAATTTGATTGTCAAGGATATTTGCTGCGGCATAAAGATCTTGCCAAAAATTTCCTGGGAGCGGTGTTCCCCAGTTCCCACATTTTATCGGGGGTTGGCCTTTGTAGGGGGGACTTTCTAGGCTAGTTTAAACATATTGGTGTGACTATTGAGCATTGTTTTTCTTAGGTCTGCCATAAAGAAAATTTTAGAACGAGATGATGTTTCAACCAGCAGGCTCGTATTATGCGTTAGCAGAGTATTTCCAGCTTCCTCCAGACAGCATATTGAACAAGAAGCCAGTGACAGTAATCGTAAGGGGCAGCAGCAACCAGAAAGCGGAAAGGTATGTTTGCTCATGTCGGAATTTATCGAAGGCAGTACCAGTTGTTACCCATTTTAGCATGGCTTTGGCCAAAGCAAAGTTAATGGACAAAGTTAACGTTAAATAGACAGATGCGCCAAAGATGGCGTCATTCGTTTTTGTTACCATGATAATTTGCATTCCATCATAAATCAACCAAGCAAACCAATCGAAATTCTTTAAGACGCAAGAATGATGGTAAAAATGTCATTTTACCATCTTTAGTTCAATCTTCTATTCTTATTGAATGTTAAACCGGTTTTAATGTAGTCTAAAAAGGTCAATGTTTAGGTCGTTCACATCTAAACTAAATCAGACCAGTTTTGTATGCTTTATATTCTGACTTCTCAAAGATCGTTCATTGTGAATCCGGTAAAAATGAACATCGGAATGGGAAGGAGTAAGATTTTAGTTTGTGGACAATTGGAGAGAAGCAACTGAGAATATTATAATCTGTCTCAAATTAAATGTTACCTGCAAATGCCCGCGAAAAATTACAATAGAAGTGTTTGCAAAGGAATTTTGCGTTATCGCAAACTCAAGTGTCATCTAATTTGAGACGGACTTAAGCCATTCACTATGAACTGGAAGACTGCATGATCGTGAGTCATTAGAAGTTTTAGGTGACAATTTGAACATGTTTAAATGTTTCCTGACTCACTCTGAATCATTTGCCTTTTGCTGGAGTGGCATACTTTCTTCTGGCAGAAATAAAAAAATGCTGGAAGTGTACCTCTATAAATTATATATAGTGGCATTCTCTCTATGTATACTCTATGTATTCTCTATGTATTCTCTATGTATAATATAGCTCTATATTAGGTATTTGTTTTATTCTTTTATATGCGCCGTGTTGTAGAGATCAATATTTACTGGTTGATTATTGATAAAAAAGCAGTCTTCGATTATCATTTAATAACCTTAGATATTCTACTGATACTGTTTCATTCAAAGTCCAATCTGGTCGCTAGACTTTTTCCGTTGCATCGAAACCAAACTTATTTTTCAAACCTACTGCATGCCAGAAAAGCAATTTAGGAAAACTGTTCATCACCATTAATTTGTGTTAATCAATAGTTAACAGGTATGTATAGGGGTAGATCCTCACACGACACTGGGAACTCTTTTGCTCTTCGCAACGTCAATGGCTAGTTGCCAATTGCCAACATGCTTGCATCGGGGGTTGCCGAGGGCATCATTAATACTAGACTGCATTTGGACCAAGGAGCGCCATTTGGGCTCGCGCGCACCGAGCCATTGCGCTTCACGTGCCTGCTATTTATCTCTTAAGCCTAATTTCCACTCAGTGGAATTTTCCGAGCGGGCGGAATTTTAGACAATAAAATGTCGCTCAGCCGTAACTTTCTATTCATAGCCAGAGCGACATTTTCTCTCGAATACAATAGAAATTCCGCCCGCTCGGAAAATTCCACTGACTGGAAATCAGCCTTTATAGTTATCTTTGTATTATCGCCTTTTTCAGAGAATAATTGAGATGACTGATGGATGNGTATATAGGACTTAACTTTCTTAGCAAGGGGCTGTATGAAGTTATCAACGTATTTTGATAATTTAGTGGTGTGGCAGTTAACTGAGGAAATTACTGGCCGTCCAGGGTTGTTCTTTTTGTGTATTTTTGGAAGTAAATAGAAGCGAGCAGGTTTGACATTTATTGGTTTTAGTATATCCGATGTTTCTTTGTCAATGATATTATTTGAAAGCATTTCGTTAAGTGAGTTTATTATTATTTTCTGGTAATCTTCAAAGGGGTCAACTGTGAGTTCTTGGTAAAATTCTGTGTTGTTTAGTTGGCTATTGGCCTCTAGGAGGTACTCTTCGATACCCCAGATAACTATTGCTCCACCTTTATCGGCTCTAGTTATGACTAAGTCATCTCTTTCTGTGAGTGTCTTGAGGGCTTCACGTTGCTTTTTTGTCAGGTTATCATGTGGTAAGTTTCGTTTTTCGTGGTTTTTAATGTCCTCTTTGACTGCAATTTCAAACGTTTGGATAGTTGTATCTATGTTTTTTGGCGTAAATGAAGTGTTTCTTTCTTTGAGTGATTGTAAAATGGTTGGTTCATACTTGGATATTCCAAAATAGGCTCTTAATCTTATTCTTCTAAAAAATGATTTTAAGTCGTTTTCTAATGTGTGTTTATCAAAATGTGGTGGGCGGGGGCTATGTATTCTCTATGTATACTCTATGTATTCTCTATGTATACTCTATGTCTTCTTTATGTATTCTCTATGTATAATATAGCTCTATATTAGGTATTTTTTATATTCTTTTAATATGCACCGCGTTGTAGAGATCAATATTTACTGTTTGATTATTGATAAAAAAGCAGTCTTCGATTATCATTTAATAACCTTAGATATTCTACTGATACTGTTTCATTCAAAGTCCAATCTGGTCGCTAGACTTTTTCCGTTGCATCGAAACCAAACTTATTTTTCAAACCTACTGCATGCCAGAAAAGCAATTTAGGAAAACTGTTCATCACCATTAATTTGTGTTAATCAATAGTTAACAGGTATGTATAGGGGTAGATCCTCACACGACACTGGGAACTCTTTTGCTCTTCGCAACGTCAATGGCTAGTTGCCAATTGCCAACATGCTTGCATCGGGGGTTGCCGAGGGCATCATTAATACTAGACTGCATTTGGACCAAGGAGCGCCATTTGGGCTCGCGCGCACCGAGCCATTGCGCTTCACGTGCCTGCTATTTATCTCTTAAGCCTAATTTCCACTCAGTGGAATTTTCCGAGCGGGCGGAATTTTAGACAATAAAATGTCGCTCAGCCGTAACTTTCTATTCATAGCCAGAGCGACATTTTCTCTCGAATACAATAGAAATTCCGCCCGCTCGGAAAATTCCACTGACTGGAAATCAGCCTTTATAGTTATCTTTGTATTATCGCCTTTTTCAGAGAATAATTGAGATGACTGATGGATGGTATCCAATTAGAGCGATCCTAGACAAACCATTGTCCTCCCTTCTTCTATCAAACAAGATTCAAATTGGAACAAAACTTTGCATTTATGGAGCTAATCTAACTGGAGGTGACCAAGCAGCCCCTCCTCTTGAGGTATAACTTCGTATCATTACTTCTGTTCGAATTTGGCTGAGCTCTTATGTTGGCCGTATTACCGCAGTTAATGAACAAGTCTGACTTTAATGTCCTTGAAACTCTGGCTGGGAGTTTTTAATGGGAAATGCTCTGTCGGACATGGGAGGGGAGATGACATTATTCTATTGGGTAAAATTTAATTTGAGAAATGGTAAAGATATTGAAACAGGAAACTTTTCGAAGAGAGTTGTTTTCAAATCAAAGGTGGAATTTGCCTCCTAGCCATTGACAAAAAGATACGACTAAGTTGTTTGATAAAGCCTGCTATAAATGATTTTTAATCACAATCTTTCTTCACCTGCATCCAGAAAATTTAAACTAACGCCATATTCCCGAAGTTAGTCGCACCAAAACAATTCTTTTAAATGAAGTGGATGCATGTCATAACCCCTGAGCATGACTTCAAGATGTTTATGTTATATGTAGGAAATGGATACATATATCCTACGTTTCTAGCTCTGGGATTTGCAAAAGAACTAAAAACCTCGTCATTTGTCTGTGAAGTAATCTGCTTGTCAAAGAACACACATATGACATCTCTCGCAAACTTTTGTTTCTGCAAACTCCTTCGTACATCTGTTATGCGCTCGTAGCACTAGCTATCGTCTTAGGTGATTTTTTGTAGAAACGATAAACCCAACCCTAAACTGAGAAATGAGAAGCCTTTGAGTTTGATATTGTTCTATACAATAAAAAAATGCACGAAATATGCTGCGGATTAAGAACATGGTTAGAAGAAGGCCTAAATACTCAAAGAAACAGGCATCGATTTGATCTTTTGCGCATTTTTCTTTCCAGTGCTGACTAGTTTCACCCACTAAGGCATCTTCAGAACCATTATACTCGTATGAATATATAGGAATCATTTCAGCCTGTTCTTCTGGGCGTATTTTTACTTTATATACAGCTGTATCAAAATGAGACAACTGAAACCAAATCTCCTCCACAGCAGTTGCCTAAACGTGAAGCAACCTTTTCAGGATACCCTGTACACTTAGTAACAACAGTAGCTTTATTTTTGTGCTCGTTATGAAATTGCGCATTTTATTTGAATAGGTACCAGAATCAGTAAGCCTTGAACTAAATGCCAATTCAACTCGTCGAGCACACTGGGACGCAAAACTTGGCTTTCAGAATGATCGAAGAGCATTTCCGGTGCCAGTTTATTCGTTATTTGCTGATGGAGGTCCCGTTGGATGTATTGATGTCGTCATACAAAGAATTTATCCAACACAGGTATNGAGACAACTGAAACCACATCTCCTCCACAGCAGTTGCCCAAACGTGAAGCAATCTTTTCGGGATACCCTGTACACTTAGTAACAACAGTAGCTTTATTTTTGTGCTCGTTATGAAATTGCGCATTTTATTTGAATAGGTACCAGAATCAGTAAGCCTTGAACTAAATGCCAATTCAACTCGTCGAGCACACTGGGACGCAAAACTTGGCTTTCAGAATGATCGAAGAGCATTTCCGGTGCCAGTTTATTCGTTATTTGCTGATGGAGGTCCCGTTGGATGTATTGATGTCGTCATACAAAGAATTTATCCAACACAGGTATCATCTCTTGTATTCTTTTATTTGCAATGTCACCTACCAGGTAGGTTAACAGCGATTAATCGAATAATGAATTCAGCATCAAAGACTACGAACTTGTTCATCTTGAAGCAAGCAATAGAGAAACCAAAATCATTGATGATACTCCAGAGCCTATTAGGTTATTATGGATTCAAACAATTTGTGTTTTTGATTTAATTCAAACAAAATTTCTGATGTCAGGCTATTGTAAAGTGAAAACATTTTCTTGGAAAATTAGGCAATGAGTTGTTTAATGAAAGAGTTTCAAATGAAGTTGCTTGATTTAAGGTGCCATTGCATTAACGTTGATATAAAAATTTGCTGTTTCTTTCTTGTAGTGGATGGAGAAGTCTCAAAGTGGCTGTATTTTCAGAAACTCAAGCCAAGAACAAATAGCTGCTCGAAAATATGAAAATCAAAAACAGATCAAAATGGAGAAGATATACAACAAAATTCAGAAAGAATTCGAAACTTCTCAAAATTCCCAAGGTATCCCACCTAACAAGTTTTGTTGTTTAATTCCTCTCTAAACGCTGATTTCCAGTCAGTGGAATTCTCCGGGCAGGCGGAATTCTCTTGTATGCGAGAGAAAATATCGCCTGGAAATTGAATAGAAAGCTACCGCTGAGCGACCTTTTATTGTCTAAAATTCCGCCCGCTCGGAGAATTCCACTGACTGCCTTAACGTTGATCTTTATTGATAAGCATTCATTTTTATACAAAACCCCTATTGGAAAGTTATCATGTTATTACTCTAAGAATCAATCATCAATCAATCAATCAATCAATCAATCAATCAACCAATCAATCAATCAATCAATCAATCAATCATCAAAATCAATATTCAAAGCTCCTATTTACAATATTATTAAGAAAAATACTAATTCCAACCAACTATTTACAAACATTATAAATATACAAAAGCAGTAAAAAAGGAAATTATATAGTTGCGAAATATTTTACAGGTGCATTGATCTCCAGCCTAGTGTTTGAAATTTCTGTCATCTTGGCATGCATGCTAAAGCTGCAACTTCGAATGAGCAATGTTTCAAATGACAATTCGGTCTCTATAGGATCCGAACAGCAAATTCATAAATATGGTCAATTTTTTTGTCTGCATAAGGTCTGCACCTTTATTACAGAACAGCTTATTCTCTTTATGCGAGATAATTCTCTTTTAACTTGTTGCACAGTCGTTAATTCCAAAGAGATTGATCTTTTATTGGAAGGTTTTTGTTAGCCTCCACTTTTTAAAATTGACAAAATCATTTTGTATTCAGAAAGACGTAGATCAAGAAGAAAATCTACAGCACCTTCCCTAAAAGATCTTGTCAACATAAGGAATGGCCAGGAACTCTTCGATATTTTTGAATCTGCGAATGATCCAGGATCGTTAGAGGTATGTTTTTTAAGATGGAAAAATCCTGTGTTACTGCTAACTTTTCTTCTATATTGTAGCTTTTAGGAAAGAAGCCAGGATGCCAATGATTCTTCCAAAATATTACCTCTTTTGAAGATTTGCGAGATGCCAAAACTTTAGTGTTAAATGTTTTGAGCGATCACTTTTCTGTACCCGTTTTTGTTCGTTCTCTCACTGTTTTTCCTGACTGGATGTGGAGATTTTGGAAGTAGTATGTATCTGAGCACTCTAATGCCTGTCAGACTTTTCTCCACATCAGAATGTGATTTCGATTTGAAATAAAAATCAATACAAGTCCGAATCACCACAGTTTTTTAAATGTATTTTAGTGTTTTCGTCTTCCAAATCTCTCTGGATCAAATTTATGGTTATATATTTACCAACGGTTTTTCCCTACAAGCTACGAGATACAGGTATGTGTACTGGATATCTACTGGGTGAGCCAGAAAGAGCTCCCAGCGTTCGACAATTCATAGCGCCAACAGTACCTCACGGATTTGAATGATTCGCATTCTCGTTTCAAGCCGGAAATCAAAACTATTTTGTGAGTTTTTCTTGCGGTTATATGTGCACTGGAAGTACAAGTGAATTTGACTTTACGAAAATTTCTTTGTTGCGAAATCCCCGAAAAGAGCCTAAAACATGCACTCGATCAAATGGTATGGAATCTCCTCGCACAGAGCAATACGTAAGTGCATTTCTCCTCTCTCGGGAGTTATAGGACATGGATCTGCAAACGAGTATTGAAGATGTTCAATCCCATAGACAAAGATGTGCAGAGAATATATCTCACCTTTCAAAAATTTGTGCTTTTATTGTTCTATGCGATTAGTTTCTTTATGACTTTGATCAAGTGGTTGTTGGGTCTTTTAAATTCTTGCAAATTCAAATTGACCTATAATTCCAGTGCTCATAAAAACAATAGACAAATCACAAAACTGCATTGGTCTAGCCTGCGCGCAGCCTCAACACCTCCCGAAAAGTATAGAATGTGTATAACTATACTTTTCTGGAGGTGGGTTGAGGCTGCGCGCAGGCTACATTGGTTTCTTGGCTTTAAAGTAAAAATCGAATCACTCAAATCCGTCATGTACTATTGGCACTATGAATTTCAAAAGTGGGAACTTTTTCTTGCTCATCCGGTATTGTCTTGTGCTGTCACAGCTCGCCGGGATCCTGCTACATCTACTCAGGGCATGAAAAAATATTTTCCTTCTTGCGACCAGACAAAAATCATGCATAAATTTCCTGCAAGAATATAACAATAAGATCTGGTTTTGTCAATGAGATCACCATCAGAAATGGCTCCAACCAGCAAGTATCATGTATCACCTTTTGAAACATCATCTTGCAAGCACTGGGATGTAGAGCTGCTTATTATTCGGATACATGAGATACAATCCGCATTTTGTTTGACTTTATTTATGTTTTTGATTTGTACAAACAAATGGGGGAAACAAAGCATGATGCATGAAAGGGGATATAGTTTGGAAATTTCCTGCAGGATAGTATGAATGGAAAATTTCCTGCGACCGCCCGGTCGCATGGTCGGGTGGGTTTTCATGCCCTGATCTACATCTACATCTACATCAATACTTTGGAAGACATTGCTGCATTGCTGCAAAGGGGTCACTGACCCAAAAGTAGAATTCAAATAAAACCTAAACTTCCTAATTACAAAAGCTTCTGAAATACATAATCTAGTTACTAATTACAAAGATCTAACTTGAAGCTAGTGATCAAGCATCCTGCGAAGTTTCACGTTAGATCAATCTTCTGACAGCTGATGTACTTATGTCGTTGCCTTCTTTTTGTTACCAATCCTACCCTTTAATACATTACTGTGTTATGAATGCAAACAAGATCCGTGCTTGCAAACTCGTTCGGAAGTGCATTGATAAAGACATCTGTGACATATTCAAAGATCATTTTATAATACAAAACCATGGAAAAGATACAAGAAATGCCAATAACAGTTTAAAGATGCCGAAAATCAGGACTGAATATGCCCGTAAATCATTTTATTACACTGGGGCAAAGATTTACAATGAACTGCCTCTAAAAATCAGGAAGATTGCAAATGCTACTGAATATGAGAAAAGCCTCAAAGAATATTTTAGTTAAATTCGAACACTTTAATCAGCTCAAGGAACTATTTGTAAATATTTTTAATTTTT